>BROG01000357.1:165000-207500 GCA_030159075.1 Atrina japonica
ATAGTAAGACAAGTGTTTCAACTATTTTATGGTTTAATGCCAAAATATTTTATGTATAATCTGTTCCGTGTGACTTGTTGTTGAAAAATTACCTATCAAATACATTGTTTTATTAAAATGGTGAAGCTTTCCGTATGAACTACTCGGTATTTGTAAATGGTAGATTCTCCTTCAACTGTTTGTCATCGCTAAATTATGTAGTTTTTTGTATGAATTTCTAGGTATGTTCCAGTGCTGGATGATTTCCCTCAAATGTTTCTCATAGCTAAATGAAACTGTTTGGCTTGACAAAGTGATATACCTTTCCATATGAATTACTGCATTGTTCTGTGGCAGATAATTCATCTTGAACTATGGTTAAGTGATTGGACTTTCGGTTTGACCTCCTCGGTCAGGATCTTGAACTATGGCTAAGTGGACTTCCGGTATGATCTTCACTTTCGAACTATGGCTATATGAAAGGACTACCGATATGACCTGCTCGGTCGGGATCGTTGTACAATATTCCTATTGAAAGGCTCAAAATGACGTCATTGTGTTATCTGTTGATAACGTTTGTATGAACAATATTGACGACATTAGTTTGATGTTGTGGCTAAAATAATTGCTGATTTGCTACTGTAGATGTTAAAACATAAGTAGACTAGGTATGAAATGAACAACGACAACGGTATTAAGTTCAGATGTATTGACGTGTGAAAACAAATCAAATAAATTTCAGAGAGATGATGACAATCCTTATTTTCCTTAAATGCAAATAATATAAATTTTGTATAAGACAGCAACTTTGATTGGCCGTTGTATTTATTTTATCTTATTTCTCCATAACATGGTTAGGTTCCCTAGACACGCAAACGTCCGGAAATGCTCTCTGATGTTGTTTCAGGATTTCGCGCAAAGGCAAATGGATGAAGCTCCAAGCCTTCTAATTTCACTTTAAACTCCCACAATTTGTCGGCTGGACTTCTGTCTAGCTCTTCATATGCAACGGTATTTTTCGCTTAAATATAAAACATCTCAGATAAAAAAGTATAAATCTCTAGGATGTCCAAGACATGGATACAAATCCGGCAAAAAATGGACAAACACGGACGTTTAGAAACCAAGAAGTGGGATCAGGTGCCATGGAAGAGTAAGCATCCCCTGTCGACCGGTCACACCCTCCGTGAATCCACAGTCAAGTCCAATAAAATGCGTGAGGAACGAATCCTCGTCAAATTGGTACATACGTCTCAACAGCCGCAATCGAACAGGCAGCTCAGCATTCCACTTAGCAATGTAATTAACAGGTTGAATGAAAACTGTAAAATATGATAGCATTAATGAAATAGTTATGGTTTGGGGATAATTTGGAATGTGTTACTGACACGCGTTTAAGGAGTTGTTTCAAAGAATATTTATTTGTTTTTAGAAATCATTTAACATTTAAAGTCTCATGTTAGTCAAATATAACTATTTGATAAATCATCAATAGTTATTTTACAATATACTTATTTAATTTGCTATTCATTACGTTTATCGCAATTTGATATGATATCTATTTTTCTTGATCTTGAATATCGATTAAATATATGCAGTACATATCTATTGAATAATATGGTAATGCTAACATGTTTTTACTATTTTCAAATAGCTCAATACTGTTGGATCCCACATTTCGGTTTCTCTGTATTTCTTCATACCAAACGAAACATGTTAAGCAATTCTTGTCTTTAAACTTGGAAATTAAGTTTTCTAGAATGAAGTATTTTCTTCATTGATTGGACTTCCAGTCAGTATAAATGCTATTTATGTTGTAAGTTGCCCTGGAAACCTAATATTGAATCGCATTCATGTTAACTGGTAGATAATTGTTTCCAGGGACAACCTAAAATTACATAGTTTAACATTTATCGAAAGGAAAGCTATAAAATTTGATAATTCTTTTATATAAGCTCTCCTAGTATAAGCGCCCATTACGATTGTGGAGAACTACACACGGTAGATTTCTCTTCATGTTTATTGAAGTGCAATGTGCCATACAAGCTTTAAATGCATCAAAATCAATTAATTCCTACACAAATGACGTAATAAAACGAGAGTTTAATTTCAATTAGCTTACATTACTTAAACTTGTGTGGATTGCAAAACAAATGCAGGTTTGCAGCGTTTGGTAAGATTTTTCCCATGATGCAATACATAACATGTTTGCTTTAAAATAATTGATTGCTGATGATTACATACTTTCAAACCGCACAGGTTTTAAAATTAATAAATCGCCACTTTCTAGATAACATTTTATAATTAAAAGTCATAATATGTCATAAATCAATTATCATCCCAAGACATTCTGCTGCACAGATAACATTTTATAATTAAAAGTCATAATATGTCATAAATCAATTATCATCCCAAGACATTCTGCTGCACACATAAAACTCTATAATTAAAAGTCATAATATGTCATAAATCAATTATCATCCCAAGACATTCTGCTGCACAGATAAAACTTTATAATTAAAAGTCATAAATCAATTAGCATCCCAAGACATTCTGCTGCACAGATAGAACTTTATAATTAAAAGTCATAATATGTCATAAATCAGTTATCATCCCAAGACATTCTGCTGCACAGATAAAACTTTATAATTAAAAGTCATAATATGTCATAAATCAGTTATCATCCCAAGACATTCTGCTGCACAGATAAAACTTTATATTTAAAAGTCATTATATGTCATAAATCAGTTATCATCCCAAGACATTCTGCTGCACAGATAAAACATTATAATTAAAAGTCATAATATGTCATAAATCAATTATCATCCCAAGACATTCTGCTGCACAGATAAAACTTTATAATTAAAAGTCATAATATGTCATAAATCAATTATCATCCCAAGACATTCTGCTGCACAGATAAAACTTTATAATTAAAAGTCATAATATGTCATAAATCAGTTATCATCCCAAGACATTCTGCTGCACAGATAAAACTTTACAATTAAAAGTCATAATATGTCATAAATCATTTATCATCCCAAGACATTCTTCTACACAGATAAAACTTTATAATTGAAAGTCATAATATGTCATAAATCAGTTATCATCCCAAGACATTCTGCTGCACAGATAAAACTTTATAATTAAAAGTCATAATATGTCATAAATCAGTTATCATCCCAAGACATTCTGCTGCACAGATAACATTTTATAATTAAAAGTCATAATATGTCATAAATCAATTATCATCCCAAGACATTCTGCTGCACAGATAAAACTTTATAACTAAAAGTCATAATATGTCATAAATCAATTATCATCCCAAGACATTCTGCTGCACAGATAAAACTTTATAATTAAAAGTCATAATATGTCATAAATCAATTATCATCCCAAGACATTCTGCTGCACAGATAAAACTTTATAATTAAAAGTCATAATATGTCATTAATCAATTATCATCCCAAGACATTCTGCTGCACAGATAAAACTTTATAATTAAAAGTCATAATATGTCATAAATCAATTATCATCCCAAGGCATTCTGCTGCACAGATAAAACTTTATATTTAAAAGTCATAATATGTCATAAATCAATTATCATCCCAAGACATTCTGCTGCACAGATAAAACTTTATATTTAAAAGTCATAATATGTCATAAATCAATTATCATCCCAAGACATTCTGCTGCACAGATAAAACTTTATAATTAAAAGTCATAATATATCATAAATCAATTATCATCCCAAAACATTCTGCTGCACAGATAAAACTTTATAATTAAAAGTCATAATATGTCATAAATCAATTATCATCCCAAGACATTCTGCTGCACAGATAAAACTTTATAATTAAAAGTCATAATATGTCATAAATCAATTATCATCCCAAGACATTCTGCTGCACAGATAAAACTTTATATTTAAAAGTCATTATATGTCATAAATCAATTCTCATCCCAAGACATTCTTCTGCACAGATAAAACTTTATATTTAAAAGTCATAATATGTCATAAATCAATTCTCATCCCAAGACATTCTGCTGCACAGATAAAACTTTATATTTAAAAGTCATAATATGTCATAAATCAATTATCATCCCAAGACATTCTGCTGCACAGATAAAACTTTATATTTAAAAGTCATAATATGTCATAAATCAATTATCATCCCAAGACATTCTGCTGCACAGATAAAACTTTATATTTAAAAGTCATAATATGTCATAAATCAATTATCATCCCAAGACATTCTGCTGCACAGATAAAACTTTATATTTAAAAGTCATAATATGTCATAAATCAGTTATCATCCCAAGACATTCTGATACACAATTAAAGTACATTATTGAAAAAACATTGATCACTAAGCAGTGATTTGAATGGAAATTTGCAACGTTTTATCAAACAAACTTTCTTATGATTATTTTACGATCTATCTATCTATCTATCTATCTATCTATCTATCTATCTATCTATCTATCTATCTATCTGTCTGTCTGTCTGTCTGTTTGTCTGTCTGTGTGTCTGTTAATCAATCAATCTGTTATTTCTGTTTTTTGTCTCTCTGTCTGTCCATCTATCTATCTATCTATCTATCTATCTTTCTATCTATCTATCTACATTTCTATATATAAATCTTTCTATCTATCTATCTATCTATCTATCTATCTATCTATCTATCTATCTATCTATCTGTTGTTGTCTCTGTCTGTTCATCAATCTATCTATCTATCTATCTATCTATGTATATGTATGTATGTATGTATGTATGTATGTATGTATCTATGTATATCTATCTATCTATCGATCTATCTATTTATCTATCTATCTATCTATCTATTTGTCTGTTCATATACATGTATGTTTGTGTTTCACATCATTTCATCAGCAATATATATTTATTAATTTCATAATTGTCGCTACCAAATGGTTGTAAAAACGGTATCTTGATAATGATTGGATAATTAAATCAAGTGATGTCAGTAAGTACCAATTATGATAAACAAATCTGTGAAAACTATGTAAGTAGTTTTTGGTATGATACTGCAGGGATCAAATTTAGTAGTTCTGTCTTACTAGTCAGTTGGACTAGTTGGAAATAAATTTTACTAGTTCTATGTCATATTTACTAGCACCAACGTAGTACACAAATGATTAAATTGGTACATATGTACCAAAATTGTACCAGAATTACCGAACTGTAAGTTCAAGTCAGTTATCTATGTTTGTGTTTTTATATTCGCATGAGTCAAAGCCATTATGATTATAGTAAAACTTGCTTTAGCGTCCACCTGAGTCATAAAGACAAGCTATTTTGCTGTCCCCAATCCTACCATTTGCATACAAATCAACCTTTGTAGAGAGACCACCTTCCTTTAAAGGCTGGTTTCGTTGTGTCCGTAACAGGGTCTTTCTATACAAGTTTCACTGTTTCTTGGTTTTAAGGGATTTAGATAGTTCTGGTTTACAATGTACATTTCGTTGCTTATGTTTATACTGTTCAGTTCAAACAGATTTTCTACTAATCAACCGGACTAGCTGAAGTACAACCTCCATTAGTTCGCTGCAAAAGTTTCTAGTCTCAAACTAACTACTGTTAATTCTGAATAGTGCACTGTAGCCAGGCTAATATACTAGACAAGAATCACTGTGCGGTTGACTTTGGCATTTCTATCCGCATCTACGTGTACATTGCAACGATACAAAAATGAATAAATAGATGTTTCAAATGCTTAACCGTTGATACATAACATTAATTGCTGAACAAAATAATGTAAGGCTAACTTTAAAAGAGCGCTTCATTTATGTGAACCATTACTTGATGATCCGTGACTAACTAAACAGAAATATGAGAGTCATTGATATGTGTCGACAAGCTGCTTTATTATAGACTTCATCAGTGTCTGATCTAGTTGACCGATCATCTATATCAAATATTCAGTTTCATTTTCCACATCGTTTTCACATTAGCAACAGAAATACAATTATACAGCGCGTGTATATATTGGACGATATGACATTACTGGTGGTCGATTCCAATGAAGTTAATGGCTCAATTTACCTCTCTCGAGTGGAACTCTTTTGTTAATCTCCGTCGAGAATGTAGTATGGTTGAACATAATGAAGCAAATATAGAAGGAATGAAAGCATCACGTTGCATGCCCGATGTTTACGGCAGTGCCATGCGTTTTCATTAACGTAATAACGTTATGTAACTGAATCTAATTACAAGTTATGTAAAAAATATTTAACTTTTGTTCAAGTAATTGAATATTCACGGTCTGGAATCCCAGGTGGTCTCTTAAGAGAGGTGGTCTGTAGGATTGGTTCACATATAATAAATATCAACAGTGCTAAAGTGTAATCTACTCGTAAGTAACAGTAGTTATAGATTTAGATAAACCAGTTTCAACTTAATAGATACCCAGAATTTTAGGTTAATAGATTAACAGTTGTCATAAGTGGCCTTTACATTGTAAACATATTACATAACACAACACTATTATACCGACCATAAAATTTGCGGAACGTTGACATTAAACGCGGTTTTAGATATACCTGTGTCAATAAATTGTCAGTGAGTACTTTACATCTGTATATGAAATCTTCATATATTGTACACGCCCTGGCATATCGGGCATTTGTGAAATATAAACTCCATATGCGGGTGAATGAGGGGTATTATTACTTAAATGTGGAAAATTTACGATTGGAAAGCCGAAATCGTCGCGTTTGTCGTATAGCTTAGTTGCCAATTTCCCGTCTGTGTCTATATTAAGTAAAATGTCAAAGTATGAAGCGTGTGTGCTTGATTCTGTTGTATCTTTAATTTCTAGTTCGCTGGAATATATGGCATTGGCATATGTATAAAAATTGCCATTATTTATTGACAAAACGTCGTCGATATATTTAAATGTTAAATTAAAGGACACCGTTAACTTTTTCTATTTTTGATTCAGCATTTTCTGAATGAAGTCTGCTTCGTATCAATAAAGGAACAGGTCGGCCAATAAAGGGGCACAATTGGTCCCCATAGGAATGCCGACAATTTGTTGAAAGACCACGAACATTACAAATATATTGTCTATTAGAAATTCCAGCATGTTTTAATATCAGCTTCAGTAAATTTATGTGTAGAATCAGAGTGGTGTTTGATAAAATAAATATCATGATACCCAACCAGTAGATATTTAAATTTTCGGGTACTACCTTTCGTGTTTGTGAAAAAAACAGTTGTCTATGATGCTAAAAATCTTTCTTTTAATTTTTAATGTGGAAAAGTTGTGTTAAGAGTAGAGAAGTCATATGTTTTGATACTGGGAATTGGAGAAAAATTCGGTTGCCTTAAAATTTTCTAAAAGCTGTTTAGAATTTTTTAGTATCCACATCTGCGTTACACCGCTTGTGGTATAAGCAACTGTTCAGTATTGTTGAAGTTTCTCCTTAACGGCTGTCAATATCTTGGTAAGGAGTAAAGATAAATGTTTGATAGAACATTTGCTGGCTACTGCTATGTATCTTTGCTATTAGGGGTTTTATGAATTTTAGGTATCCAATATAAATATGGTAGCGCAAAATCGGTATCCTTTGTAGATATATCTAATGAGCGTAATACGGACACATGATTTTGAAGGATCTTGTCCTTTGAAAGTGAGCTACATGTGTATGTAGGATTACCAGAATTCGTGTTAAATCCAAGTTCTTCTAATAAACAATTATAGTACTGTGCCTTACAAATAAAAACTATATTATTTGAGGCTGGTACCAGTAAAGATTGGTCATGTAATGTATCCAGTTCAGTTACTACTTTTGGATCACTAAATACAGAGGGATAACGTGTTTTCATAGTCCCTTTAAGTTTTCGGATACGATATTTTATCAACCATCGTATGGCTTTTAGCCATTCAGACAAAGTGTCTGATTCTACATCTTCATGTTTGGCCCATCGTCTTCGACAGAATTCATAACTAAAATGAAATTCTGAATCCAATTAAGGAACGGCCTTCTCGGTATTTTGGGGCCCTTAAAACAAGATTTTTGAGGCTTTCATTTTCAACAATAGAAACGTCGCCGGTGATGACATGCCCGATAGGATTGTATTTGAAAGGGGATGAAGCACATGAACATGTCACAGTGTTGTGTATAAAATGGTTGATGTCCAGGCACTGCAAAACCTGTGTGTAATTGAATAGCTTAGATGCGATGCTAGGTGTATAGCTATATGAAATGCAAGGCGTGGCCTTCAATTTAAAATATGGTGGAATAGAGGACTGAACTTTTTTGTGCTTTGGAACATTGCCAATGTGTAAAGCGTCTATGACTTTACTTGTAAATTTAAGTTTAAGGAAAAGACGTTTCTTCTGCTGGTGGACCGTTGGAGTCCCCAAGGGTATGAAGTCTAATTGACAGAAACGATCGTCTTGAGCATTATAACTTTGGTATTATGCTTATAATATTTATAACCACTAGGTCGTTGGCACTGCTGGTGGACCGTTTGAGTCCCCGAGGGTATACATAAACCTAGTACCTGGTATTTCGGTAGCAGCTGATAATCTTATACTAAAGTAATATTTGACACTGACAACACCATTTAAATTCCAAAGTTTTCTAATGCTAAGATAGTCGTCTTTATACAGTGGTTACTCTTAGACGAATTTCGGCTATACTTTTAGATTTATTATTTGACCTTGTATGTTACCACTTTCCCTTTAGAAAACACATATACATTTTAAATTGGAGCTCAACTGATGAAGTCTAACTGACAGAAATATAAAAATTTCAGATACCAAAGTATAAATCAATAGAATGTCCAGGACATAGATACAAATCCGGTAAAAATCGACAAACACGGACCTCTGGAAACCAAGAGGTGGGATCAGGTGCCATGGAGGAGTAAGCATACCCTGTCGACCGGTCACACCCGCCATGAGTCCACAGTCAAGTCCAATGAAACAAGTGAGGAGTGTATCCTCGTCACAATTGGTACAGACGTCTCAACAACCGCCAACGAAAAGGCAACTCAACATTTCACTTAGTGAAACAGAGTAGTTGCAAACAAGACTATTAAATGGACCGTAAAATTTGCGGAACGTTGACATTAAACGCGGTTTTCGATATCCCTGTGTCGATAATTTGTCAGTGAGTAGTTTACCTCTGTATATGAAATCTTGATATGTTGTGCACGCCCTGGCATATCGGATCATTTGTGAAATATAAACTCCATATGCGGGTGACTGAGAGATATTACTACTTAAATGTGGAAAATATACGATGGGAAAGCCGAAAACATTTAGCTTAGTTGCTAATTTCCCGTCTGTGTTTATATTCAGTAAACGACCGTCTTGAGCATTACAACTTTGGTATCATGTTTATAATATTCTATTCAGAAGAGTCATCGTTTGTAATGTGTGCAGGCTTAAGCAGTGAACAGAAAGTGCTGAAAAAGGAGGAAGGAAGGAAAACGTAAAAATCTCAAAACACAATTCACCATTGAAACAAAATCTCAAGCACATAACTATAGAAAATGAAAGTTGTGTGGGAGGAGTTGATCATCCCTGACGGTCCGACAAACCATTTACGCATGTGCAAACAAATTTGGATCGAAATGCAGATGGTATAACACCATTTGAATTCTAAATTTTCAAAATCTAAGATAGTAATCTTTTTACAGTGGGTACTCTTAAACGGGTTTGGCTATGCATTTAGATTTACTTTTTGGCCTTGTCTTATACCACTTTTCATTTAGAAAACCCCTTTTTGTAAAATTGGAGCTCAACTTATGAAGAATAATTGACTGAAACGATCGTCTTGAGCATTATAACTTTGGTATTATGTTTATAATATTCATAACATCAGTATAACGAAAAAAGCAATAAATTGTTACAGTTTTGTCCAAATATGTATGCGGCATTACACCCATAGTTAAAATGATTTAAATGCAGAATTTGGGCATATTAAAACAATTTGACCCGTAATGTTTTTTTTCTTTTTGCATTATAATATCGATTTTTAACCTGTCATCATAGCTTTTAAACAAGTTTTGAATTCGAAATTAAATCGTAATGCTTTTGAAACACCCCCGATTTAGTTTTAATTCCACAAGCAGACACTTTTTTGTTGAGTTATTAATAGAAATTGGCTCACAATTCCGCTACAAAAGGCGAGGCCGCAGAACGACCGTTATTTCACACTTGTACTCCCAAAACAAAATAATGGACAAATGACATGTAATCAAAACGTACACTGTACTCAAAGCATTAACATTTCGCATTAAGTTTTACATTAAAAACTTCAATAATGATACGTAACAAATAGATTTGATAATTGGTTTTAAATTCATTATTTTAGTATCCGTAAAAAAATATTCACTTTGAACGTAAAATGAATAAAATCCTACCAGCAATCTTCACGCTTTCATTATGTTGTTTACATAGCGTCACATATTCAGTTGAACTCGGTAAAGTGAGCAGTCGGGTCACACTTGACCAAAGACAAGGTACTCCTTGTCATATGTTTACAAAGATGACAACAAATAAACGTTATAAGAGACATAGCTTTGAAACTTTGCTGTCAAATGCAAGTGGTCCTGCAAAACGAGCCGCGTGTTCGATTATATATTTCCGAGTTGACTTTGGTCTGACTTATTCTTGATTCGTTATTTCGGAAGTGAGGACATTCATATCATAACAGGTGGTCTGAACTCCCGTTTGTTTATAATTTTACTATTATCACACTGGGAATTTGGAATTATGTTCGATATTCTTATGTTTAAACTGATTAATTACATGCTTGTGAACTTTATATAAGCCGGCGAAATGTCCAGATAGAGTAGATGGACTTTGTTTATATCAATATCTATTTTCGACATGCAGGTCTGTTATACTCAAATTTCATTACTTCACAAGTTTGTTCTACGCGACTGTAGTTAGACAATGACTGATTTTGCAAACTCGCTTTTTATATCGGTTGTGGGAGCTGAACTGAACAAATATGGCTACAAATGGAATTAAGACCAAAGATATCTATTATATTTTTATTTTATTAAATTGGTTTAAAAGTTGAGATGACTATCTTATGAACAATGGCAATATGTAAATAATTCATACCTATATCAAATTACACACAGTAAACGGATAGCTAATTACATACAATAAACGGATAGCTGATTACATACAGTAAACGGATAGCTGATTACATACAGTAAACGGATAGTTAATTACATGCAATAAACGGATAGCTAATTACATAAAATAAACGGATAGCTGATTACATACAATAAACGGATAGCTAATTACATACAATAAACGGATAGCTAATTACATACAGTAAACGGATAGCTGATTACATACAGTAAACGGATAGCTGATTACATACAGTAAACGGATAGCTAAAACAACGTTATATATAATAATGGTTTGCTAGAAATCAATTAAACGGATGTACTTTTTATTACTACATCACGAGTATTACGCATTTATCTCGTGCGTTGATTGTAACAAATCAGTAAATTCCGTTCTGAATGTCACACAATGTGATTTAGTTTATAATTATATCATATATAAAAAATCTCAAATACCAAAGTATGAATATTTAAGATGTCCAGGATATAGACACCAATTTGGAAAAAAATGGACAAACACCGACCTCTGGAAACCCCTGGAATTTCAACCCCACAGACACAACCGCACACACAAATATAGAGTCGGTTATACATTTACACATGTTATAAATATAACAGCTTTCAGTTTGAAATAACATTATACAAGTATGCGTGGTGATTGTTGCGGGTCTAAAGGTTGAAAAGTGATATTGAAAATATATTAAAACTTAGACAATAATATTTGAAAATGGAAATATGTAAGAATATTAAGGTCAAATTGACATAACAAAATGTATAAAACTAACAACAAGGACAATTTGTTACAGAAAGTCGGGATGCGTACTGCTTCATGGCACGTGGTCCCACCTGTGGCTTTGCAATGTTCACCATATTTGTATATTGTATCATGACCCCATGGCGATTAATAATTTGGTAATTGTGAGTTATATAATATGAACTAAGGCAATGCTTGAAAGCAATGCAGCTCCTTCTTTTGCCTTTAGCCATTCGAGCTTTCTCTCTCTCTCTCTCTCTCTCTCTCTCTCTCTCTCTCTCTCTCTCTCTCTCTCTCTCTCTCTCTCTCTCTCTCTCTCTCTCTCTCTCTCTCTCTCTCATATATATGTATAACCCTGGTTAGAAAGGTTACTGTTGTTGAGATATGCTAAATTTTTAGAATGCTGAATGAAATATGCGTGTATAAGTTAACATTGTATTGACGATGACTTAAATGACGAGTATCCTCTTGAATACACAGAATATGTATGACAATGTACAATTGCCGCCCCTTGATAACCATAGCCAACATCGATTTGCCAACCTCGACTTTGCATTGACTAAATGTATCTCCTCGGGTTGATAATGTCCACCCTCTCTTGAAGTCATATCTATATACATTGTAATAATTGTATCTTATTTTACTTCAGTATACGGAACAATTTTTAGATTTTCACCTTGGGGTTTCATTTAACAAATGTATCTAATGTACTGTTTGAATATCATTAATATAGTGCTGTTGCTTTTACCGTGGTATTATAGAAAACTTTAAATCGCGTGCCAGTTGCGTGCTATAAATACTCGTATAATATTGTTTTAAATTACCGTTGTGTCAAAATTCCTAATACATTTCTGTTTTCATTCTGCTTCGTTTTTTTATCATTCCATATGCTCTGGGCTACATATCAATTTCTTGGTTGTATTAACTACTGCTGTTTTAAACTACATTTTTGCACGCCCCTGTAATACCACGGTTATGAAGTTCGCAACAATACTTTCTGTGTATCATGAAATTGACATATCCTAGCATCAATGTCGCTTATCAGAGTTACAGTTGTCCTTCCGCTGTTTGATTATCAGTTTGATTGCATTCACGGTAGCCAAATATTTAACAGTGTTTGTTTCAACCCTGCTACAAAAAGAGGATTTCATGATATATGCATTCGTCAAAATTGATATACATGTTTTAGATAAATATAGTGAAGTGAAGAATATCATGTTCTCGGTTTTGAATTTAAATGCATTTTTCTTCATGTAATTTACGCCCATTTTATCAACACATTTTAACACAGATTGTAGTCATGTGTAGAAAGATGCCCATTTGGACTGCATTTCGTTGGGAATTTTGCTTACATTTTGATGTTTCTTTAAAGGCTACCTATTCCTAAACGTTAGTTACATTTTTATCCTGAACTATTACTGCGTATTTGTAATACATTTCACCATAGACCTGTGGCAGATTAAAAACTATACGTATAGAGATCAGGTGGATTGAACATTATATGTATAGAGCAGGGTGGATTGAAAATTATACACATAAAGCTGGGGTGGATTGGAAATAATATGCATAGAACATGGATGGATTGAATATTATACGTGCAGATCTGGAGTGGATTAAATCTAATCTGCAAAATGGTGGGTGGATTGAAATTTAAACAGGTAGAGCCAGGGTGGATTGAAAAATATACGTGTAAAGATGGGGTGAATTGATAATTATACAGGTAGAGTTGGGGTGGATTGAATATTACAAGGGTAGAACTGGATGGATTGATAATTATACGCGTTGAGTTGGGGTAGGTAGACAGAAAAATAGGTATTGTAGAGACAATAACACAACAATAGATGTAATTCACCCCTTTGCAGTGGCGCATTTTATCTTAAATTAGTTTTCAATTTCACTTGTAACGTTTAACATGAAGTAGATTTCCAAGGAAATCTATTTCTACAAACTGTCATCTATCATTGTAATGACGTTTTTTGGTTATAGTTTTTCTCCGACCTTTGTATTATTCACTGTCTGCTTTTTGCTTTTATTTTGAGTTTAACTTAATGCTGAGGGTATCTGTTTCTCTTTGTGTCGATTTCTATTCCGATGGTGAATTAATTAAGACAGAATTGATGTAAAGAAAGCTTAAAGGGGCATAAGTAGTGTTTTCGAAAATTAATTATTTTGATTCGTACTACTTCGATTGATGTACAAGAAACAAATAAGAGATATACACAGACTTAACATTTCTCTATAGTTTATGAAAATCAGGTCAGGTCCTGTGACGTGTGCATATACAAAAGGTACTGCAGAACTTATCATTTGCAAAAAAAAAAAAAAAAAAAAAAAAAAAAAAAAAAAAAAAAAAAAAAAAATGCCAAACTGGGTTTCTCAAGCAATATTCACAAATATATAGGAATTTAAGACTTTTATGGTCTGTGTTTATCTCTTTTTCGTTCTTGAACATCAATCTAAGTAGTAAATAAAAAGTTTTCTATATGAAAAAAAAACCACAGCTAATGTCTCTTTAACATTCATGTTCAGTCCCTGATAACGTATAATACTGCATATTTTTGTTTCATGGAATTTGGTTTATAAATTATATTGTCCGTCTTAGTTCAACGTTCAGCTTATTTGTATATCTATATCCAGGATCATCTATTCCGAACATTTAAATGTCTGTACATTTTATATTCTTATCTTTTTTCAAACATTAAAGTTAGGAAATGCATGTCAAATATTACTATTTAAATTTAAATCAGAATTTTGTTTAACGCAATTGTGCTGTCATATGGTGACGGACAGTTATTTACGGTGGAGAAATCGCTTACAATGTACTCGAAAGTATAAATCAATAGAAAGTCCAGGGCATAGATACAAATCCCGTAAAAATGGACAAACACGGACCTCTGGAAACCAAGTGGTGGGACTAGGTGCCATGGAGGAGTAAGCATCCCCTGTCGACCGCCACACCCGCCGTGAGTCCACAGTCAAGTCCAATGAAATACATGAGGAGTGAATCCTCGTCACAATTGGTACATACGCCTTAACGACCGCAAACGAAAAGGCAACCCAACATTTTACTTAGTGAAACAGAGTTATCCCATACAAGACTATTATACCGACCACGGAACGTTGACATTAAACGCGGTTTTCGCCCTGTGTCAATAATTTGCGGAACGTTGACATTAAACGCGGTTTTCGAGATCCCTGTGTCAATAATTTGTCAGTGAGTAGTTTACCACTGTACATGAAATCTTCATATGTTGTACACGCCCTGCATATCGGATCATTTGTGAAATATAAACTACATATGCGGGTGACTGAGGGATATTACTACTTAAATTGAAAATGTACGATGGGAAAGCATAAATCGTCACGTTTGTCGTATAGCTTAGTTGCCACATTCCCGTCTGTGTCTATATTAAGTAACATGTCAAAGTAAACGCAAATATTCTCACAAAATCAGCTTAGGTCCAGCTTTTTCATCCTTAAAACCAGAAGAAACTTGAAAGCTTCAGGATTAGCTGAATTTGTTTTAAAAGGACCCTGGTCATGTAAGGATGTCTAATGCTATACTCATATCTCATCAAATACATAATCCACCGATTACTGTCAATATTACCGCCATTAGCGTTAAAATATGCATTGAACAAATATCTTGGTTGACGTATTCAACAGGGTGATAACCGCCTTTATATTAAAAATCAGACACCAAAGTATAATCATTTGGATGTCAGGATATAGGTACAACTCTTGTTAATTGGACAAACAAGGACCTCTTGAAATCAAGAGGTGGATTCAGGTGCAACGGAGGAGTAAGCATCCCCTGTCGACCGCCACACCCGCCGTGAGTCCACAGTCAAGTCCAATGAAATACATGAGGAGTGAATCCTCGTCACAATTGGTACATACGCCTTAACGACCGCAAACGAAAAGGCAACCCAACATTTTACTTAGTGAAACAGAGTTATCCCAAACAAGACTATTATTCCGACCATAAAATTTGCGGAACGTTGACATTAAACGCGGTTTTCGATATCCCTGTGTCAATAATTTGCGGAACGTTGACATTAAACGCGGTTTTCGAGATCCCTGTGTCAATAATTTGTCAGTGAGTAGTTTACCACTGTACATGAAATCTTCATATGTTGTACACGCCCTGGCATATCGGATCATTTGTGAAATATAAACTACATATGCGGGTGACTGAGGGATATTACTACTTAAATGTGGAAAATGTACGATGGGAAAGCATAAATCGTCACGTTTGTCGTATAGCTTAGTTGCCACATTCCCGTCTGTGTCTATATTAAGTAACATGTCAAAGTAAACTTGCAAATATTCTCACAAAATCAGCTTAGGTCCAGCTTTTTCATCCTTTAAAACCAGAAGAAACTTGAACAGCTTCAGGATTAGCTGAATTTGTTTTAAAAGGACCCTGGTCATGTAAGGATGTCTAATGCTATACTCATATCTCATCAAATACATAATCCACCGATTACTGTCAATATTACCGCCATTAGCGTTAAAATATGCATTGAACAAATATCTTGGAAAGTGCCGTATTCAACAGGGTGATAACCGCCTTTATATTAAAAATCTCAGACACCAAAGTATAATCATTTGGATGTCCAGGATATAGGTACAACTCTTGTTAATTGGACAAACAAGGACCTCTTGAAATCAAGAGGTGGATTCAGGTGCAACGGAGGAGTAAGCATCCCCCATGTCGACCGGTCACACCCGCCGTGTTTTCTTCTTGATGTCAGTAGCCGGGAATAAATTTGTAAATATTTAAATGTAATTTGCAGTTGGTTCTTTTGTCCCGACATTTTATTTGACCGATATCGCCTGTATTAAGACATCATCAGTGTAGCAAGACTACCACATGACGACACACTCAAATCAATAAGCATTAAATATATTGGATAATAAACTAGTACCTTTGATAGGTAGATGGCCTATATATGAGATGAAACACCGTAGTAAGACAAACATAAAATGTCAATACGACTCTCTTTGACTTCGATCAAAAAGAGTCAAATTATTATCTGATTTTGCTGATTCATTTCCTTCCGTTTCCTGTCCGTGATTTACAACAATATCATATGTTTATCAAATATTGAATTATTGTCGGATTTTTTTGTTGAATTACAGAATATTTCCTGTCGATAATTACTGTACCATTTGCATTTAAAAACAACACTAGAGTAGGATTGCGTTTCATCTATCAACATTAATTGAATCTGGTTTAAAAGTGTTCCACAATTCCAAAGTCGTATTATGTCACCAACCACAGGAACAGTCTAACATATTTATAAATATAACCCAAGGGGACAGACAAAAGTTGCCGTTAAAGACAAGTGGCCGCTGCAAAGAGGTTAATTCATTATAAAAATGGTAACAAAGGTTATGCTAAAATAGCCTTTATAGGCAGGTGCCATTTATACAGAGGTTGCCTTTAATGCAAATTAACTGTATCAAGTTTTCACTTTCGACACGATTTTGATACCAAAACCTTAGCTGCATTGTATGTATTATTCAAACAACAGTCTGTAATTAATTTAAATACTTATGCTCTGCGTGCGTTTCTTCGGTAAATTTCTTAGAATCAATTTTTCATTTTTACCCATTAATTTAGTAAATTATTTCTACAGACTTTAAATGTCGTACTTTGCTAATTTGTAACACATTGCTTCCAAGATTTAGACCCCTGAGACTGAAAAGAGCCAACGTATCTCATATGAATGGAGGTACTTATATGAAATATATAATCCTACGCAAAATATCGATTTGTAGTCTGTTCCAGTTCCATCGTTTATGTTGATTAGGATACAGATCACAAGATAAAGACTTTTATGCAAAATACCGATTTGTAGGCTTATCCATCATTTATGTTGAATACGTGATCTTCGGGTGATCACATACTATACAATAAAATAAACGATACATATATATATATATATATATATATTATATATATATATATATATATATATATATATATATATATATATATATATATATATATATATATATATATATATATAATTGGCTATAGATTGGACTAGACCCTTTTCTATATACAGATCGATGCCAAATCGGTAACAATTTTAGGAACGTTATTTGACGGAAACAAAATGTTGTAGACAGAAATAGGAAACAAACCTGTAGACAAATAAACAAGTCAAGCTTAGCTGTCGAGGGCATGAAGTGAAAAATATATAGACATCGATCATAGCATTTTATCTTGGGTATGAAGGCGAATTTCGGACCTCGAATTTCTCCGTCAAAAAGTATTTTTTTTAGAAAAAAATAATTATTCGTACAAAATATTATCTTAAATTTCCTGGTGAAAAAATATCATTTTGTTTCTTTACATAAAGGTACATTATGATTTAACGAAAGAAGAAAAAGTAAAACAAATTAGCATTTCTTACTTATCAGTTGTAAAATAGTGTAAATAACCCGTTTAAAACAGTGTATTAGCTGTTTGTACACGTTTGTAACAGAAGCACATTCCTGTGTGCCTAAAGTATACACACGCAAATAACGTTTCACTGCAATGTATCAAACTTACAGCATTTTTGTTGAAAACATCAATATGTTAATATAAGGATACGCATGCATGATTATCCCTGCACTACTTTGCACCTTTTTGTTATATTCTTTATCAGCCCTTAATATATGATTATTAAATGCATATGTATGATTACCCCTTTAATACGGATTATCAATATGGAAGTACGGCCCCATGCCAAAAGTGAGTTAACTAACGTCATTTTCACATATAGTTTTCTATTTTAAATTAACTTATTTAAATTCCTGAAAATACCACACACTAATTTTTTGTGAATTCTTTTTAAACTTCACATATGCATACAATATTCTGTTGATCTTCACCTGGTATTAGCAATTTTTAAAACTATTTCTGAGAAGCAACAGTTTTTCTTTGCAGCAAGTAATTTGTTAACGCCATTTTGATTTTCCGTACTATGAACAAAGAAAGAAATATCACTGCTTATTTCAGATAATAGTCCATAGACATAAAACAAATGTCCAAAAGTTTACAAGATTTCATTGAGTATTTAAGTCAGGTCAGTAATTTTTAAAAAAGTTGATTAAACATTAAAAGCTATGGGAAATGACGTTAGCTGACTCCCGTTTGGCATGGGGCTGTATCTGACAAAGCGTCTCTGTGTACATTTCAACGTATAAATACACTACGCGCTAATTGTAATTTAAAATATATGTATAAAACAGTATAGTTTTCATACTGATGTCTTTGGGTGTAGATAAATCTGTCTGGTAACCACTTCAATTAGAACTTAACTGATGAAATCTTACTGAAAGGAACGCTCGTCATGAGTTTGTGCTATGATTTTTTTTTTTTTTTCAAAACTATCACTTTGCTATTATCGTAAATTTTACCCTGATTGCAAATTGGCAATATTAAAATCAGATTTAGCTTATGTTTGATTATTATCTGTCTTCCATTTACTCTCTTAATATGAGCACGTTGACCCCTACCGGGCACCTGGTCTGATCCCGTTTTGGAATCGCAATTATTCTTCATATTGAGACTATTTGTAAATCTAATTTGTCGTATTCTACTGGTTATTTCAATGGTTTCAATTATCCACGGGTACTTCTTCATTTTTAAAATGAAAGAGACGATACAATGATACGTCAGGGATACTGACTTAGGGAGTCATGTGATACGTCAGGGATACTGACTTAGAGAGTCACTACCAATATAATGACGCAAATGATTCATGACGTACACCCCGTATGACATATTTATATAAAAAAAATTAATACTGGAATCTAACACGAATCTTTTCTCTCGCGAGTCGGACGCTATACCAGTAGCAATCCACAATGTTATTTTGAAAAACAAATAAACGTGTATATAATCTGGTAAGCGATAACCAATAAACTGAATTAAAACATGATCAACAATACTACCCGTATGAAATAATGAAATAAAAAGTTACATCGCCATCAGCGCTATGTTTTATTTACTTCCAGTTATTGTAAATTCGAAAACAAAACACATCGTTGTATTCATAAAGCCTGTATTATCTTTTACATATACCCCCCAAAACTGCATAATTTTCATATGTGTACAAAAACATTATTTCAATGCTAAACGCGAAGATAAAATCACGATAAAATGTATACACGGAAAGAAATTAAAGCTGACATAGAAAATGATATTCCAGATAAGCAAATTAAAAATCCGTCTGTTCCCAGCATTAATCAAACGCTTTGAGGTGTTTTTAAAAGTATTTCTGTTTAATCAGTGGTGCGAACTTAACTTTGATTTTTAGGTAATATTACACACAAGCATTGAGATATGTAAATGCAGGGGAATGACGGGCGTATTTCCTCATTGAAATGCCTCAATGTCAGTCATAAAATGTTCCTTATAAGAAGTGCAGACATTGATTGGCTAAATATCGTTTATTCCTTATTTGCATCCTTCACATCAAACATGTTTATATTATATGGGTTGACATCTTTGAAACGTTTGTTATCGTATCACTCCTCAATAATTAAAATGTGTTTTCCGTCGCTTTCAAGATGCATTAAAACTCATTTCCTACCTTCAAGGTGAAAACATACCATGTTTGGTTTAAATTGCAGTAATAACTTGTTTTTTGTATCCATGGCTTTTGGAGCACAGTTGACTTTTCAATTACCGTCTTCAATAGCCAACTTGAAGGCTTTATGTCTTCATTACACACACAAAACACTTTTGATGAAGAAGCATTTTCCTATGGGAAATATCCAGCAGACATTTCTCTACCTATCTTCAGTTGTATTTCCTCATTAAATTGCAGAGTTTAGTCATACAATGACGTATTCTTTATTGATGTAACATGATTTTTTCCTGCCTTTCAATCATTCTCTTTCTATAGATTAATATTTATGGCAATGTTTGGATGTTTTTCGTATTACCCTTTATATATTTATAAAAATACTTAATATGGATGATATACAAATCTATGGCGTTGTGGTATCTCGTGACTACTTATTAAGGAAATGTCTGTGTCATCAATCTACCGATTAAGCATACTTGATTTCCCATTGGAATTCAAGTCCCAATTCATTGTAAGTACACACCATGTCCCCACGTCACCTGATTATTGGATGAAGACAATGCTTTTGTGATATTCCTGTCAGTTCCTTGCTTGCTTTATTGGACATTCCATACGTTCACGCTTCGCCGTAATATGTATTTATTGATAATCGGTTGTTTGCAACAGACGTCCTTTCATCAGAGCGGCACTCATTCCAATCTTGAGTGGGTCATAAAGAACCTGCATTCGATATATCTTGAAAATTCCTTGAAGGTCATTTATCTAAAATAATGGTTACGGTACGGACACCTAGCTCATACCTGTCACAAACACGGAATTCCAGATCAGATTGTTTGTTTCTGTCACTCACATACATTTACATTATTGATTGTATTAGTTGAACTTGAGATCTAATCATTCCCCATGAAGCACCATTTGCACTTGATTTCTGCTTCAATAGCAGAGCATTATAGGTATTTACATACTAAAGTCAATTTGTATTTCCCAGATTTGACTTGTACTACTTTGATCTGTGATAACGTTTGCAAGTTTACTTGCAGATAGATTGCCAGATTACGTGGTGATGTCCATTCCCATATACATTGTAACATGGTTCTCTCCTTTGCCTTTAAAAGTGGCGCCCACTAAGTAACTGAAACATTATGACGTCAAACAGCATTGAAAAAAAGAAAGTGGTATTATTGAGAGAGAGAGAGAGAGAGAGAGAGAGAGAGAGAGAGAGAGAGAGAGAGAGAGAGAGAGAGAGAGAGAGAGAGAGACAGTGACAGAGAGACAGAGAGAGAGACAGAGACAGAGAGACAGAGAGAGACTTTGGCATCTGATATGTTTTATATATTATAAAGCTTTAACACAGTTAACGAACAGGTAAATCAACATTTCAATTCAATCTATATGGTTATTATTCTACAAAAAGTCAGCTTTAAGACAATAAAAGTTCTTATCGTATCAGAATACTGGATAATGTCTTCGATATTGTAAGTGTATTGGCTTGTAATGGTCGTCTAGAAATGTAAAAAATAGTAGTGTTCCGTACCCAATAACAGCCACATTTTTGTATATACTTCAGTTGATGAATAACCTAGTTCTCTGCATAAGCGCAATATACTCTTCTTCCTGTTCTTTTAACTCGTTACATATAATATTTATTTCCAGCAAATAATGGGTGTTTTGAAATAACATCTCCTAGCTTCTTCCCTTTGCTGGACTCGTTTTACTATTGTATACGGAGGACGTAGTTGATCAAGTCATCACGTGACATTCGTGGATATATTATTGATTCTAGCTTAGGAAGGCAAATATTCGTGTATCAGTTTTCAGATTATATCAAAGTTAAAAAGAAACTTTCGTTGACACTTCTTGTGAAACTATGACAGAAGATATGTGTAAATGTAAAACTGTGAAATAAAAACCTATTTAAGATTATAACTGGCAATATATTATTTTCAGCCTGAGCTCCAGTAGTAAAAAAAAATAAGATTCAGTCGCGGTATACAACAATGCAATTCTTTCGGCCATAAAGAAGTACAATCTCATTTTATAATAAACAGTAGAAGTTGAGAAGTATATTTTGTTGTCTAAGGGATTTGAATAATCGAAAACACTTTTTTGTGTTTTACAGACAACTGAATTATAGCTCTTCTAGACTGATAAGAGAACGATCATTTGATAATCAGTTTTACAGGCGACGGAATGTACCATATTTCTTTATACAATGGATTATTACTTCCTGACATGTCGGTCTGCGTGTTGACCTTTATAATGTGTAGTCTTAGAATTACACTCTCGGAGTTGAGAATACATTTAATTTGACTGGAGTATATAAGCTGTAGTGACCGGTCCAAATGTGTTCACATAACAAACTACTAACGACAGGTGAATCGATCTGGATTCCGCCAAATTGAATAAAACTGGTCATATTGACTTTCATGTTATGACTTAATTTATTCATTTAGAATTGTTGCAGTTTCTTGTTGTATCACTAATCCAGATCTATTCACTTTTCGTTAGTAGTTTGAATTTAGTTTTGTAGTTATCATTTTGTTTGATGTTAACTTTTATTACTTTATCACACACACTACACTTGTATTATGTAGCATTTCTTCCATTCTACGGCTGTGTGTGTGTGTGTGTGTGTGTGTGTGTGTGTGTGTGTGTGTGTGTGTGTGTGTGTGTGTGTGTGTGAGGGTGTGTGTGTGTGTTTCACTGGAAAAGTCGTGTTATGATCTTAAATAGGTTTTTATTTCACAGTTTCACACTTACACATATCTTCTGTCACAGTATCACAAGAAGTGTCAACGGAAGTTTCTTTTTAACTATGATTTAATCTGAAAACTGATACACGAATATTTAATTACATTCAATTACCGTTTTATTATATATCCTTATCAATACAACTATCGTCATGATTTAAAATATTGTCATGATTTAGAATAAGCGAAAATTTACCAGGAGAAACATCTTCATATTTCAGGAGCATAATAATAATGTGTACTCTTAGATACAGTCTGATCTAAGATGTATCATCGAAATTGGCTACAATATCTAACATTTTGTGATTTCATTTAAATATCATATGATCCATACTATAAAGTACCTTAATATAAGTTAACTGTTGTAGCATAATTGATCAGCCTTTTGCAATGTTAGGTATTCTTCCCACTCAAAATCGGTTTACGCAAACAAATTTTAGTTTTAATTTTTCTGTACTACAGGACGTACCTGCGCGATACATCGCGGAATTGATTTTGTTAGCATGTGCTATCCTCAACCACTTATAGTCAGGTGTTCATCGGTGTTTATAACGGAAGTACAAATACATATTTAACAGGAAGTAAAGAAAAAAGTAGTATCAAAAGGAACGTACAAGTTGCATCCGATTTCATTGCTGGTGTTTAAATATTTATACGGTAATTCAATACTGTGTTAACAATTTATTGACGTCATTCTGGAAATAATTCCCAAAATACATTACAACAAACTTTTATCCGATGAAATGACAATATACTCGAAAATAAGGAGGATAATTTTGCTTCTTTGATGCTGTTGTAGGCCACCAGACTCTCAAAATTAAATTTTTGCCGCTTATCAAAAAGCCATTACATTAGTATCAATTATATGGATTGCACCAAGTGAACATGTGAAGAACATGAGATCCTGTACAGCCGTTCAATCGAAAGGTTGATCATCAATTTGATTAGACTCTTTACCCGTTGGAAATTACAAAAAATCATATTCCTTTGTTTGTCTGATGTCAACTTTATATCATTGTTCATGTACGTTAAAGTCGACAGGTACAGATGAAGTCACTTATAGCAAAATCTATTCAGTTGTATTCCAAACATGAAATTGATGATTCTGGTTAAGTGCGATGACACGTTTTGGCTCTAGTGTAAAACCAATATTTCAGTTTTCTGTAAACTGAAGAATTCTGGTTTCTACTTAATATGGAACACAAAATGTGAATAATTGTTTTGAATTATTACAAATCCGAAACAGTGGCGACGTCCACTCAAAAGTAGGAGGATCCGTTTACATTTCCTGATACTGTGACATAAGATCGAAATACAGAATGTGATTAAAAATCCGAAATAGTGGTGACGTTCACTCAAAAGTATAAGGACATGGGTACATTTCCTGGTACTTTTACATAAGATCGAGATTCTGCATTTTATATCAGGTCGGGCAAACATATTTTGTTACAAACAGTTTTACTAAATGTTCTGATAAAGGACATCCGCTAACAGCGATGGGAAAGCCTCATTCATGTTGGAATCCTAGTACCTTATTTCCTTATACTTATTTCAAACAAGTACTGATCTCTTTGGTAAGCGATCGGAATAAAAGCTAAAGTAATGGGTCTTTTAGATGAAACTAAAGTTGCTTCCTTTTGAGATTTCCTTTACACCTGTCAGCAAAATGTTTCCATTAAGTTATGTAAAACTCAATTTGGCAGTTATACAGCGTGAACAATACACTATTGGACTCAACTATATAACAGTTTTAAAATCAGGTTGTAAATATTATAAAATTTATAGCAAAGTTATAGTTCCGAAATAACGGGACAAAACAAATAATGATAATTACAATATTCGACCCATTAAGCGCCCATGTCTCGATGATAGGCCCCTCACCATTGTTACATACGATCGATAATCTTTTCTTATCTGTAGCCCCAAGCAACAGAATTATGTTGATAGGTGTCCTTGGTAATAACTACAACAACTTTATCACCTTATAAAAATGAACTGTTTTACTTCAATTTGACAACTGACTGGTGCCATTAAGCGCCCAACCTTTTCTTAATTTATGCAGCGCCCTTCGTCGTTTAAGATTTGTTTCAATTTGATATACCAAATGTTAAAAAAATCAAGCGTTTGCTAAAACATGGTGGTACATTTAAACAAGGTTCTACATCCACCAGTAATACTGATGGCCATCATAAAGTTGAACAAATGATGAGTGTGGGATATTACACCTATAAAAAATCTAAACAACAATAATAACGTGTGGTTATGAGACTCTGAACACGACGAGCACTGAAAGAGAACATTTATGCAGGGTATTAAATAAGGGTTGAAATGATTGATAGTTGCATGAATATATGAATATGCTTATTGGCTGATGCCAATCTATATGTTAGATAAATGAGAAGTTTCAATATATCATGGATAGTACAGGAACATGATAATAGATAATAGATAATAATCTGTCACATTTCAATTTTTCTATTATTATACATAGATGTATTTTCATAACCTCATATTTCAAACTTCATTCTGAAGAAACAAAGTGATAAAAACTGTATATTCTAAAGACCATTTGATTTTTCCTTTAGATGTATAAGCAAAATGAAAAGTCTTATAAAGACCCATCATTACTCACTAATTAATATTGAACATAAAGCTTTTGCGCGAAGCCAAGAAATGAAACACGAAGCTGAGATTGATAAACATTAACCTTTTCCATTTTGAAAACGCCATCTAACAAATAGCTTAATGTATCTTTCTACTTTGAGAAATAGATGATTTGTCAGTCTAATAAAGTCAATGACTGATGGAAAAAGAAGAAGGACATCAATTAGTATGCCAGACACTGTCTTCTTTATGTAGATCTGTTGAGTTATCTACGTATCAATATCCTCCTTCTTCTTCTCCTCCATTGAGAACTTTTCCTTTCTTTGTCATTGCAATCATCATCATCATCATCATCATCATCATCATCATCATCATCATCGGATTTAATAAAATAATCCTAATACATATCATATATCCCAAAAATAAAAATTAATCTGTTAGGAAGCATTTTGATATGTTTCTCAGTAGTTCCCTTTCTCTGTAAAAAATATGACCTGGTCAGATGATATCGTATTATAAAGGAACATGCGAACTCCAGTGACCGAGTTGTTAAACATCAAAATTTAAAATAAAAACGGTTTTTCATTTCTGAATAAAAAGAGAGGGTTCGAGCTTGCAGCATCACTACATATGTTCGGAAGTTGTCCCATGTGCATGCTGAGTGTACACGCTTCATACTTAGACAATATATTTGCTATAGACACAGACGGGAAATTAACAATTAAGCTATACGACAAACGTGACGATTTCGGGTTTTCAATTGAAAATTTTCCACATTCAAGTAGTAATGTCCCACAATGACCCGCAGATGGATTTTATATTTCACATATGATCCGATTGCCAGCGCGTGTTCAACATTTGAACATTTCAAATACAGAGGTAAACTACTCACTGACAAATTTTTGACACATGGGTGTCGGGGGCCACGTTTAATGTCAATGTTTACAGTCGGCATAATAGTCTTGTTTGCGATTACTCTGTTTCACTAAGTGAAATGTTGAGTTACTGTTCGATGGCAGCTGTACCAATTGTGACGAGGGTTCGTTCCTCACGTATTTAATTTTGATTTTATTGTGGTCCCGTGGCGGGTGTGAACAGTCAACATGGCACCTGATACCACCTCTTTGGTATCTGAGATTTTTATTTTTTGAATACACTTTAATCGCGTTTATTACTCTACCATTAATAACTGGTTGTATTTATATAACTAGAAAACATTGAGTTTCGTGAAAAACACAAATAAAAAAAAAATCAGTCGTAAGGATGGTACTTAACTCCTTCCTAGCATTGCTGTGTCCTCTACCTCTCCTAATGTGTATGTTTTTATTAATATCAAGTTGTTGTTTAACTGCATGTATTCATATGCATTATTACGTAGGACCTCTGGACAGGGTATTAATATTTATTTTCTAGTGTAAATGTACTGACGGCCAATAATTAATCTTTGGATCTAAATCTCGTTTGTAATGTAAAAAATGTCTTCTCTAGCGACAGATAACTGTATTATGGACGTTAATTAAATGTCAGTAACTCAGAACGGCTGGATTCACTCATTGCCCTACGGGGATTGCCAGACTCTCGTTATGGCAGTGCGATCCTCTTACAGCTGCTAATTATTATCCAATGCATTGCCGTGTTTACGGGGGCATTCTTTGCTTTTATTGGTTTATACCAATGAAATGTAGCCATGAGATTTCATGAATGATTTTTATAAGACTCGTGAGTGCAATTGTTGCAACTCATCATATGAACACCGTCTATCTACTGTGTGGTTTGTTTACTCCAGATAGTTTTATCTTCCAACAAAAGCTCACATTTACTGTCACTATACCATCATTTTAAAACAGTCAACCCAGCTGAATATTTTATTTATAAATCTATAAATGATATATAAAAAATGTGTCCCGAGCTCTATATTACTAGCTACAACAACAGCAACAACAACCACTACTACTACTACAAGTACTAATAGTGTTACTACTACTACTAATACTACTACAAGTACTAATGGTACTACTACTACTATTACTACTACTACTACTACTACTATTACTACTACTACTACTACTACTACTACTACTACTACTACTACTACTACTACTACTACTACTACTACTACTACTACTACTACTACTACTACTACTACTACTACTACTACTACTACTACTACTACTATTACTACTACTATACTACTACTACTACTACTACTACTACTACTACTACTACTACTACTAGTAGTAGTACTAATGCTACTACTACTACTACTACTACTACTACTACTACTTCTACTACTACTACTACTACTACTACTACTAGTACTAATGGTACTACTACTACTACTACTACTACTACTACTACTACTACTACTACTACTACTACTACTACTACTACTACTACTACTACTACTACTACTACTACTACTACTACTACTACTACTACTACTACTACTACTACTACTACTACTACTACTACTACTACCACTACTACTACTACTACTACTACTACTACTACTACTACTACTACCAATACTACTACTACTACTACTACTACTACTACTACTACTATTACAACTAATTCTACTAACGTTGTCAAGGCTGCAGTCTTTGTTACTAACATTACTATCACAGTATCAGCTGTTCATTTTATTCTTTTGAAAATTAAGTGTATTTATCATGACTAGAAGTAATGAATTTTATTCTTTCTAAATGCACACAAATTTGATGTGAGGTTCTAATGAAACTATTTATAGAAATCATGGGTAATAACTTGATAATATCCGTTATATAGATGTCACTATTGTTTACCATGCGGTAGAACATATAAACGACAATATTCGACTTACACATCGTTCTAGAATAAGTATTACCTTTAAAAACCAATGGAGTCATAAGAGACAAAAGTAAATACGGAAATATTAAACACTAAAGAGTGTATGTGCTTTTATTTTCCCTTTTCCAAAGACATCATAATGTCATGACTACCTATGATTATACATAAACGTTCCTTTACCTGACGATACGTATAAACAGACAAAACGCATTTGACTTGATTTTGTGTAGAATAATAATACCCACGTAATCAAAGTCTTTTCATTTGGTCTGCCTATTTATGACTGCCACATTAAAGTAATTATATTTACAGTAGATTGTGATGCAACAAACCACATGCAATATAAAAACCTCAGATACCAAAGTATATATCTTTAGGATATCCAGGATGTATATACGAATCTGGTTAGAAATTGGACAAACACGGACCTCTTAAAATCAAGAGGTGGGATCAAGTGTCATGGAGAAGTAAGCATTCCCTTTGACCGGTCACACTCGACGTGAGTCCACAGGCAAATCTAAATGCAATACGCGAGGAAAGAATCCTCGTCACTAATGTTGCAAACATCTCCCATAACCAGTATCGACGAAACAACCCAGCAATCCAATGAGTGTTACAGAGCAAACAAAACTATTATAAAATTACCGTAAATTTGCTGAATGTTGACATAAAACTTATCAGTTTGCTATGTATAAATGTATCAGAGGTATAGATTGTGGAACGTAGGGCATGATAATTTAGGTTGCAATCATACAAAGATTGACTATGTTTATAGGTATGGATTTTTGTTTGCGGGCTCGATGTTACAATATGAATTGTTAGCCAATACCCTATATAAAATATATGACTGTATCAGTTTGGGTCGTTTTCGATTTTAATACGTCATGGTTTTATTAGTGAAATTATCTAGGAATCTAGGGTAGCATCTTTCACGCGACTTCCCTGACGCCCCGGGACAAGAGCTTGACTTACTCCTTCATAATATCTGGTCCTATCCCGTTTGGGATTCGCAATTGTTGAGACCATTGCACTTCTAAATCGTCGTATTGTGATGGACTTGAGCTTTGATTATTAGGTGGCACTTTTTCACTTTTACTTTGACAATGCTGACATTTACAATAGATATATCACAAATGATTATACTCCGTAATGAAATACAGATAGCGTTACTGTCATCTCTAGCTTAATCTGATGTTTATCCTACATTTAGTATTTTATATAATCTCAATTCGTTATTTATAGTGAAAATTGCCTCGACTTGATGACATCGATGTCATTAATGATATACACAATTTGCCGAATTTATTTACCTATTCTAGAATACATAATTAATATAGAAACATACATATAATAATTTTAATATATATATATATATATATATATATATATATATATATATATATATATATATATATATATATATATATATATATATATATATATATATATATATATATATATATATCCACTGTTTACGCATCATGCTCATTTATCACACTTTGTCCCTGGTAGATAACTAGATATTTGTGTGCAGTTTTTTCTGATTATTATTTACATCTAGTATAATTAACACTTTATATATTTTAAACTCTTTGAATGTTATTTTAGATATGAGAAAACACATATATTTTTGTTATAATTATATAAATTATTTCTCATGTATCAAGTATTTTGTTAAGTTTTTCTTAAAAAACTTTTATTTTCACATTCAGCAGAAATAATGAATGTTCTGTTGTATACATATTCAATTAAGGTGTTTCTGCATTGTTTTATATTATCCAATTGTTTCTTGTTACAATTGTCGGTTGCAAATATAATTATGTGACGTAGAACGCTTACTCTATTTTATGATGTTTAGTAACATCGACACCGAGGGTACCGTTACATTCACATTATAATCCCATTATCTCGTTTCAGATCCGGCAATCATAGAGAGAGTGCAAATAACTAAACGGGATTATATTGTGTGATTATGTTTGAAATGTACTTTGCTGATCAGAGTTTCGACTACACATTCATTTAATGTATCTGTCTTGGAATATTGTAAGCTGCAAATTGTGTAAACTAATGCGATATGGCTGTTCAACAAAATATATTGATGTACAACGACACTGATTGCGTAGCGGTGGGAAATACAACGTGTTACCTTTGTAATGCTACAGCTGGGAACTTAACTTGTGATAATTCTACTGGTTCCTCGATCCTTGCAGGAGATGTAATTCCTACGCCACCGTACTCGCTATGGCTCTCAATTCTTCTTGGCATTTTTGCCGCCGTAGTAGTGATAGTGACCGTGTTTGCAAACATCCTTGTACTTTTGTCGTTTGCATTGGAGCGGAGTATACGACAACCGACAAATTATTTCATAGCCTCACTAGCTGTTTCGGATGTACTTATAGGCACATTTTCAATGCCATGTTTTACATTGTATCTGTTGCTAGGATACTGGCCGCTTGGAGATATTGTGTGTGATTTGTGGTTGTCGTTAGACTGGACCGTGTGTTTGGCTTCTCAATACACCGTATTTTTCATAACTGTTGACAGATTCTTTTCTGTGAAAATCCCAGCCAAATATCGCAACTGGAGATCAGAAAAGAAAGTTGTAATTATGGTCGCATCAACATGGATTATCCCAACATTAATATTTTTCACATCAATTATAGGTTGGCAATATTTTGCTGGAGGGAGAACTGTGAGTAAGTTTCAGTGTGAAGTCCAGTTTATGAGCGATCCTTTGTTTACATTTATGTTAACGATCGGTTACTATTGGATTACTCTGTTCGTTATGATTGGCTTGTATACTGGAATATATAGGGTAGCTCTAAAACTACAAAAGAAGTCAGAGGCTAAGCAAAAGAAAATGACAACAGCAATGGAGCTATCCAAAGAAAAAGGAAAGAAGTCAAATATTAAGAAACCTGTTGGCGCGGCCTCTAAGAATAGCAAGAAAAGAATAGAAAACAACAACGCTAGGAGCATGATGCGAGGCATTGAGTCAACAAGTTTTACTAAACCTCCGACTGAAGAGGACAGGTCAAGCTCACCTGCGTTTGCCTCAGATGAAGAAAACAGTAGCAGCCAAGGGGCATGTGCTACTAGTAAAACACCGCTAACCCATATGGATGTGGATGACGACGATGATGAACAAACCTGCTTTGTAAACAGCGCCGTACAGACGGACACTACATACCGACCATCCCTTAAAGGGATGCTTGGTGTTTCTTTTAATCACGTGTCTAAAATAGCTTTGTCTATCACAGGCACATCAGGTGTAAATTCTGATGAGGACACCGGCGACGAAACTGCAGACGAGAAAAATAAAAATGAGAAAATAACTGACCCTCCCCCTTACAATGATATCTATTCTCAAACATATAATAAATCACCGAAACAAACTGACAAATTGTTGGAAAATGACATTTTACAAGGATGTAAATATATAGATGAAGAAAGTCTCAAATCTTTAACCTCCTCAGAGAATATCAAACTACTTCCAGAATCAGGAACAACTTGTGATTCTTCCAAAGAAGATAAAAATTCCCCTATTTGGAAACGCAGAGACGGTAAAATAATGTCAATACCGATACCAGAAGAGTCGGTAAACGCTAGTGCGTCTGCAATAGAAGTTAATACCGACGAGATGTGTAAGGAAAACAACGATAGAAAAGTTGCAAATGCTACTTCATGTCCATCTAATGGACAAACGCACAATTTGTCTGCAGTTAATAAAGAACTTCAAAATGTTAAAGACAGTGCAAACAATGAGAAAAAAACGTTCGGAAGTCCTCTCCACGCATTGGTTAAATCAATGCGTGAAAAGCAAAAGCGTCGCAACGTCAGGAGAGCAAAAACAAATTCAAAATCAGAAAACAGAGCCAGGAAAGCTCTTAGGACAATCACGTTCATTCTTGGTGCATACGTGTTTTGCTGGACACCATATCACGTGATGTTGTTTATCATCGGTGTATGTGGAAATGATTGTGTCAATTTGCAACTATATCAGTTTACCTATTGGCTATGTTATCTAAATAGCCCTATAAACCCAATATGCTACGCCTTTGCGAATCAACAATTCAAGCGAACCTTTCTCCGAATATTAAAATTAGACTGTCATAAAACATAATACTTGTAGATATGTACCAATAGTAGTTATAAAATGTAAATTTGTTTAAAAAACGAATTTGTTCATTTAATATAGATAGACAAATTTTTTATGAAACAAATATCGATAATACTTCGCTTTGAAGGTAAGGTGAAAAATATGCATTGCTCGGAAATGTTAATATTGTTTCAGAAAGTAAAATAACATTACCACTTGATCCCACCTCTGGATTTCCTGAGCATCCTGAAGATTTTACTTTCGTATCTAAAATTTTATATTCCAACAACAACAACATCAACAACAACAACAGCAGCAGCAACAACAACAACAACAAAACAACAACAACAACAGTAATAATAATAATAATAATAATAATAATAATAATAATAATAATAATAATAATAATAATAATAATAAAAAGTAATAATAATAATGTAAAAAATATGAAAATAAGCTAATTCTAAATGCAGTAATGTTTCGGCAGTAAATAATGTTTTTGGTTCGTAAAATTCGTGACCTTTTAAGACGAAACTAATCTAGAATCGAATCTCAAATTATTGAAGGGAGGATGTTCATGCTTTATAAATTATATAAATAGAAAATTGTTGGTATTATTCTATTCCAAAAAAAATTGTTGATATCTCATCAATTGAAATACAAAATATGTAAAGTATTGCCTCTTTCACTTCATCGTTCAAGGTATGGTTGAGGAAAGATAGTGTTATATCAACATAGACCCATTAAATGTTATGTATTCCTGTATTCATCTCATCTCCATTATGTATTATATTCACATTGAGATAGGCAGATGTTGTGTTGTATAATTAATGAAGAATCAAATTTTATGTTATAGATGCTTATATAACAGCAATTACTGATCGTAATGATATTTAAGGCATTTAATAACATTAACACGGATGCTACATTCAGATCCGTTTCAGTTACGTATCTTACAATTCTATTTATTGTTCACCAGCGTATGACATTATTTTTATTTGTATTATCATCAGTTCATTAGCTACATTCGTTGCATTTTATTGAAGTACCCATTGTATTAATGGGTATGATAAAATCGGATATTTAAGTCGCGATCTTGGTAAATTCCCGAACAAAGTAAATTTTAGGTAAGATTTATGTTTTATGTCATCGAGATTAACCCAAAGATGAATGTTTTGACAAGAAATAAAAATAAAAAATAACAAAATACAAGAATTATTCCTCCCCTTTGATATTTGGTCCCTGAAAATGTTATGGTGGGGCATACATATCTGTCATAATATGTAAACTTTTTTGTACCTTATATCATTTTGTCTTTTTATACAACTTATTGCATCTTTATTTATTTCGAAATACATGTTTACATGGAGAATATATTTGACCTTTCGACCATTTTGTTTACGTAAAAGTAATTAAACTAAGCAGTGTAAAATAAAAAGGATATGACAGAAAACAGTTATGACCTTAAACGCCAAAGCAAATTCTTGAAAACGGTTAAGTCTAAATCTTCAATGCCAAAGTAAATTCTTGAAAACGGTTAGGTTTTCGGCGGTACTATTCATTTTTTGAAAAGACGTATTCATCTTTACTTTGCGTCCCTGTATTTATTTAATTAAAATGTTAACATTGCTTAAATATATTTTATTTTAGTCCATTATTATTTGAGCGAGAGCTTTATGCTTGTACTAGAAAATTTTATTTTAATCTTTAAGTATTTATGAAGAGACATGCATTTCACTAAGAAAAAGAAAAATCTTCTAGTGCAATATAACCCTTTTAAACCTACCGATCACAATAGACTGGACTTAACAATAGAAAAGAGCATATACTACTCATACTTCTTAGGGGTGAAAGGTAAAAATAAATGTACAAATTGATGATACATAACCCCTTACAACTTTAGATATCTAGGTTTCTGATATCATACATGTTTATATGAAATTGCAGAAATAAACTAAACATATCCACTTAACACTTTATTCGACATTAGGTGTGCTGTCTTTTCTATATAATTCACAAGGGGTCCACGGATATCAGTTTAATCAATAGCTAGTTAACATACATATAAGTTAGACAGGGGTTGACATCATAAAACGTAAGAATAACGTAAGTCTGAAAAATCTAATCAAGTTTGGCTTATCATGAAATTTGATTGGCTGAGCAGGCCAAGTTGAGAATACTCGTAGATTTGAGAAAGATGCTCAAGTTTTATGATGCCGGGCCCTCGTCTTGTATTTGATCCTGAAATTTTGTTGCTGCAAAGGGATGCACATTAAGAAAGAGTATTCATTTTGATTAACAATAAATCGTGATGAATACGATAGTTTCAAAAGCAGCACTTGTCTAATTCTCACAGCACGTTAGTTCACCAAGAGTCATCCAAATTAGAAGGTTTATATAGTGCGGGTCTAAAATAAGAATGAGGTAATTAATAATAGCAACACCTTTTTTCTACCATTGCATAATTTCCCTATCTCCTACCGTTTATCATTAAATTACAGCGCTGTATATGATCACGTGGCAATCGATATAGCTGATGTTATTTTTTTGCTGTCAATCATTCAATATGATTCTTCAGTTTCGCTACCGTCAATTTCCCCACAGCAATATCTACTTATCACCCATTTATATACTGCATAATTGACCTATCGCCAAATGTTTGACATGTGTCTCTCCATATGCACAAATAGACGTCATTTAATAGTGACGCCATAATGGAAAAGTCCGTCAAAAGGTGTCGTGGTGGGTCTTTTGCGGAAGGTCAATTATAGTGTATATTGCATCAGCAGTTTTATGTACTCTACTTCATACGATCAGCCCACACGTTGTTGTCAAAAGAAAATAGAGAATTATAACATTTCACAATCGGTTGTATCACATTCACATGCTTCACTATCATAATAAAGTACTTTTCAACTGTCATTTGAAACAGCGTATGTCCGTTATGAACAATGACTATATCGCTTGGTTTTGTGGAATTGGGTTGTATTCTGTCAGCCGATGTAGCCAGTCGGTATTAAATACTCACTCATCCATTGTACCTAAGTCAATTTGTCGATTTTTAATAGTTACATCATTTTTGAAAGCGTTTTATTTGTTTATGGACATACAGATTTAGTTTCTGTTAACTCTTTTGTATTCATGTTTTTACCCCCAAAAGATGGAAATTATAGTGTTGAAAAACTGGTGTTAGGTCTACGTTGTTCCTTTTTAAAAACCTACCATCTCAACGTATGGCAAATGTTATTGATATATTACATTCATGTTATAATAACTGAATTAAATTGAATATAATGAATATCTTAATATCAACTTGAAACACGAAACCTAGTCTATATTAATTAAGAACAACTCTATTTTACTGTAACTGAAGAGGCGTCGAATATGATTATCTTAAAAAACTTGAATATTTGTCGAATGAAATATATGGGCTGAAAGAAGTCATATTTACTCAATACACAAGTCCATTAACGTTTTAGTATTTTAAAATAAAATCAATTTTTACATGATTTAATTTAATTTTGAAATATTTTTGTCATGCACTTGTATGAATAATTAGACATTTAGATATATCTACGACGTTTTGTCCATTAATAATGCCAATTTTCATACATATGTCAATGCGATATATCCCAGCGAGATAGAAAGTAAAGATACAACATAATCAAGCACTTCGTACTTAGACATTTTACTTAATATAGACACAGACGGGAAATTAGCAACTAAGCTATACGGCTAACGCGACGATTTCGGCTTTCACATCGTAAATTTCCCATATCTAAGTAGTAATATTCCTCAGTCATCCCCATATGGAGTTTATATTTCACAAATGATCCGATATGCCAGGGCATGTACAACATGTGAAGATTTCATATACATAGGTGAACTACTCACTGACAAATTATTGACATAGGTATATCGAAAACCGCGTTTAATGCCAACGTTCCTCAAATGTTATGGTTGAATAATAGTCTTGTTTGCGATTACTCTGTTTCACTAAGTGAAATGTTGAGTTGCCTTTTCATTGAGACGTCTGTGCCAGTTTTGGCAAGGATTCACTTCTCACGTATTTCATTTGGATTTGACTGTGGACTCACGGCGGGTGTGACAGGTCGATAGGGGATGCTTACTCCTCCATGGCACCTGATCCCTCCTCTTGGTTTCCAGAGGTTCGTGTTTGTCCATTTTTACCGGACATTCTATTGATTTATACTTTTGTATCTGAGATTTTTATAATAATGTTAAATGTTGCCCACATGTAGAAATCTTCAGAAATATAGAAATATTGTAAAAAAATTGAGTACCATACTCAACATATTTACATATTTGTATGCAAAAATAATGAAAATTTTAATTTTAAAAGTTTTATGTACGTCACACCCACACTTTTAATAAACGAATGAATAATCAAAATATTCCGATCCAAATTGAGCTTGAATATTCAGTTAATCTGATGACTTTGTATTCTGTGTAGGTTTGTGTGAAGTTAAAATCCTACCATTTAATCCATTCTACATTCTAATAGGAATTTGATCTAATATTGTGAAGCACCTAACATTAGCAACTGTAATTCGATTTTATTTATTTTGAAATAATTTCATGGTGTGAATATCTGACTGTGCAATTCGTGTTTAAATATTTACTGCTATTTATACTTGCTTTCTAACACGTGCTTTTAAAGTACATTTTAATTATTTCGCAATTATTTGACATTAATATTTAATATGAACAAAAGGAACAAGTCACCAACATTTGGCTTCGATTAAAAAAATGCTTTGACTAATTACTTGCAGTTAAAAGTAGGTGTGCAGTGTTCGAACTTTGTTGCATAAGTTGATTTTTAAACCTTAGTAGATACTTTGATGTTTTTTGGTTCAAATTTGAGCTAATTGGATTTTGAAAATTTAAGATAAAAGTACATCAATTGAATATCTCCGATCGCAGCATTATCAATCATTTGTTATTGTCATGTATTATGTTAAAACAATCAATAAGAATTTCATTTATATTACCTAGATATAATGATGAAAATAAATGACATGTTTGGCGTTTGAAGGTTGCCAATAAAATAAACCATTGTTGATGGTAATTCAACTGCAACATCTAGACATGGGTACAATGATGAGGTCTCTCACGGGAAATACCTTCTGTTATATAACAATATGACTTCAATGAGAAAACGACTATTTTGGCACTGAAAAAAGAAATTATTTTGGATGACATTTTCTTAACATTTACTATTTTCAGTTTCAAAAAAATTAGACAGCTAACGCAGTGTTAATCTAATGCCAAAACACGCCATTAAGAATTAAAATTACAATTCCGATTTAAAAGTTTTGAGTATCTAATATTTGGCAAATAAGAATATCTTTGTTTCACATTGGCAATTATTGCAATTAACGTCTCTCTTTGGTTGTTTATTTTACGTACAACACAACCTGTGATAAAGCATTAACGTAAATGACTTTAAAATTGGTCATTACTCAATCAATGAGATCAGGAAAAAGCTAATTTGCTAGTGATAAATGTACTTTTACATGCTATATTTCTTTTATTATGAAAGAAATTATGTGTGACGTATAGTAATTCATGTTTTGTTTTATGTGAACAACAAAAGAAGTACGCCTGTTGGACCACCGTTAAATGATGACTGAACTTTGAAAATATAAATAAACCTATTGTGATATAAAGGCAGTACGTTTATCAATAGATTTAGTGTTGGTGTTTACTAAAATCACATTTTATTTGTTTTTACAGAATTTGTATTGAATGGGGTAATATTGTTTATAAGGATTTCGAAATTGTGGAAATAATTGTTATTGGACGTAAGACAATATTGATTTAGACAGAACATATTAAGTACACTTTGTCTTTGCTTATAGTATTGTATTACAAGAATGCATTACAATGTGCAATCATAATGTGACTTCGTCATATCGGATTTGTTACCGTCAGTTGATACCTACAGATGTTTCCATCAATTATTAACATTAGATAAAATATGTATTACTTATCATAAAATAAAAGGTATGGAAAATCATCGAAGACAAATATATAATCATGAATAAGAATTTATCAAAATGTGACAACCTTCGGAGAAAAAACGTAAATTGCATTTTATTTTGAATAATATAAAAATCACCGGTTTTGCCATTGTCTTCTTTATTTTCAAGTATACCTTTACAGACATAATTTTGTAACAATCAAATGCGGTTACAATAGATACTTTAAATTGTTTACCTATATACTCCTGAGTACAGAAATGGTACGTACGTTGTTGTTGTGCTATTTCGAATCCCAATCCCGATCATGGTTAACACTGAAAAAATGCATTACTCATTACAGTACAGGAATAATAATAATAATAATAATAATAATAATAATAATAATAATAATAATAATAGTAATATTAATAATAATAATAGGTATAGATTAGATGTTAGTAAATTACAGGTGTAAAATGAATCACTATGATATATAACGGGATAAACATTTCACTGGACAAAAATAGCAATATTGTTATAGTATTTGGCATGGCAATATTTATAATATCTTCCTTCCACAGGGCTTCATCTAGCGATATTGGGGGTTTCGGCACGGCAATATTTATACTTTCTCCCTTCCTCAGGACTTCATCTAGCGATATTGGGAGTTTCGATACGACAATATTTATACTATCTCTCTTCCGAAGGGCTTCATCTGGCGATATTGGGGGATTTGGCACGGCAATATTTATACTATCTCCCTTCCACAAGGCTTCATCTAGCGATATTGGGGGATTCGATACACCAATATTTATAATATCTCCCTTCCGCAGGACTTCATCTAACGATATTGGGAGTTTTGGCACGGCGATATTTATAATATCTCCATTCCACAGGGCTTCGTCTAGCGATATCGTTATATATGCTTCATTTACTAATGAATCGAATGACAGTTTGGTAATGTGCTGATTGTAAATGGTATGTACAAATAGATAACTTTAAATTGCCTCAAATGTTTATTAATATTTAAAAAACCAACATTTAGATTCAAATACAAAAAAAAACCGTTTTGGCGTGAAATTGCCTGTGGACTTACAACGCTTATTGTTGCTTGGGTCGTGATGAATTTCCCTGTGACCCCGTCTCAAAATTTCCGAGGAAGTTCGTAGATTTTCAACAGTTACTCAGCGTAGATATTGATATAACAACTTCTTGGTGGCAAAAACTTCGATGATCTTTTTTAATTGATGACACGTGATATGACGTATGTATTTTGAAATTGACAATTTATACAGAATTATCACTGACAGGTTGAATTATAACGACTATACAGTAACAAAATAAAACGAACAAATACAAAATAAATCCAGTCTTAAATGCACATTTAAAATGATTTATACTATCTTTTATGAGTCAGTGACGTCATAACATATATATAACAAAACTGTAAACAATCAGTGGTAGTGTGTAAAGCTTATTGTTCAGATAACTCTTACAATTGCTGTCAAAAGTATGCTTAAGTAAGTAGACATCAATATAAATCATCACATTTCAAATGACGTCATTTAACGGCTATAATTAGACAGTATATCATGTTGCTTTTGGTACTTCTAAAGAAGATAGTAATGACAGATTTTATACATTTCGTATACTGAAGCATTCGTCATTAGGTATCGGTGTCTAATCAAGGGCTGTAGAAATGATGTATCCACATGAACAGCTTCAAATGTCCGAATAATTGTCAAAATGTATCATTTTCATCCATTCATTTATATATATATATATATATATATATATATATATATATATATATATATATATATATATATATGTATATATATATATATATATTAACCCTTGCCATGAGAAATAAATGAAATGGGAATAATTATTGTTGTTCTTGTTGTTTTTGTATTTTTAAATCATGTGATTTCCTCGACCGGAAAATCTAGTTGCTCGGGGCATTGTGAGTCAGCACAATGTTAAGGTAAAGTATCCAAGACCTGTTCCTTCCACTGGCTTAGTCTGTTCTCGTCACAGAACAAAGAAAACACTACGGGGTGTTAGCAGACATTCTAAATGATGGCATGGCAATGTGACCATAAATTTGACCAATCATACTATTACTCATACTGTCATTTGATTAATTTGTCTATGATAATACCAGTTGCAGTCTACACTGTCCCTTTTTCTCCACGCAGGATTTTTCCGGATTTTGTTTATATAATTTTTTTCACTAACCCAATAACGACAGTTTCTCTTATTTACAACTCCATTAAGATAAAAATGAGATTCGTCAGAAAATCATATGGCATCACACTGTCTATGTTGTCTTGAATCCATTTTGCAAATGTGACCCTGCTGTCAATGTTACTTTGCTGAAGTATGCTGCATTATAGATCTATTTAAATTGTCTCAAATGGCGATCAAATTATAAAATTATGTGCATACTTGTGTGGATAGCACTTATAGTAACGTCACTTAAAACACCTCGCACTGATTTTTGTAGTGTCTCTTCAATTATCTGTCGCATCTTCCCTATTGTTTCCTCGTTTTTATAGACCTTGGCCTGCCAACATTTGTGTATTTATTGTCTGAAACTGTTCCCCTTTTCTCAAACCTTTTCACAACTCTCAGGATCGGCAATTTATTCAGTTTCTTCTCGTCCGGATAATCTCTCTGTATCAATATAATCATGGTTATAAGTGGTTGTGTTTGAAAATACAGCTTTCTTCGGATAGAGACCATCTTGAGAAACTGACAAATATGACCAGTTAGTTATGACGTCATCGACGTAAATCATCATTTCCCCGTATTTTTTTTAAAACGTAGAATTTTTTAGTTTGAGGCATAAATGAAGATTATCCATTAAGATAAGCAAAGTTACTTCATTTTGTAATGGTATATTATATCATAGGACAATATGTATTTTTAGATTACTGTACCTTACATCAAGATCAACTGCATCAAAGATATCTTTCCCAACCCAGATTAGAAACATCAGGATGGTTTTTGTTGTTTAAATACTCATAAACTGGATAACAGTTGGGTATCTGTAAAAGAACAAATATATTCACATGAAGCAGATTTCATTCAGGAACTGCTGAATCAAAAGAAGAGAAAGCTAGCGGTGTCCTTTAATTTGACATTTAGATATATCGACGACATTTTGTCAATCAATAATGACAATTTTCATGAATATGTCAATGCACTATATCCCAGCGATATAGAATATACAACAGAATCCAGTGCACACTCTTAATACCTAGACATTTTACTTACTAAAGAAACAGATGGGGAATTAACAACTAAGCTTTACGATATAGGCGACGATGTCGGGTTTTCCACCGTAATTGTTCCACATGAAAGTAATATTATTCCATAGCACCCGCATGTGGAGTTTATATTTCATAAATGATCCGATTTGAGCATTTCATATACAGAGGTAAACTACTCACTGACAAATTATTGACACAGGGATATAGAAAACCGCGTTTGATGTCATCGTTCCGCAAATTTTACGATCGGTATAATAGTCTTTTTGCGATCACTCTGTTTCACTTAGTGAAACGTTGAGTTACCTGTTCGATGGGGGTTGTTGACACCTCTGTACCAAATGTGATGAGGATTAGTTTCTCACGTATTTCATTTTGACTTGACTGTGCGACCGGTCGACAGGAGATGCTTACTCCTCCATGGCACCTGATTCCACGTCTTGATTTACAGAGGTCCGTGTTTGTACATTTTTTACCAGATTTTTACCTATATTGCCTGGACATTC
>BROG01000357.1:210000-290000 GCA_030159075.1 Atrina japonica
TTCTTTCGCTGTGAGCGATACGTTATATTATCAATTGAAGAATCTTTAAATGTGACAGAATATTGTTATAATTATGTAAATGTTACCTTTGTGGACAACAATAGGGAACGTGTTCCAGCGTTTTAAATATCTACACATATACCTAAATTATAGTGGCATCTACCATTGCATTAGTGGTAGAAATATATATTTGACCCACTCAGGAAGCAGAGTTAATCAGATGTGGATCCTAAAGAATTCCAAAGAATTGTAGGAACAGTTAAAGTTTTAAAATTTCAAACTTATTACAAGCATCAAGTCTTTTGATTTTTCGACCCTTTATCAAACAAAAACTCAAAAACAGTCAGCATATATTATACAAAACTCCTTTGTATACAAAAAAAGGAAATTGCAGATATAAATATTTAGTGTAAGGTCATGACAGAAGATTGAAGGAACACCCTGATTCCAATAACAAGTACACTAAAGAAGATATCATCAAGATGCTGAGGTTCTAGTGGACAACATATTTTATATTGGTTTTTGCGGGAAAGGCTTTCCAACAAAGTGCTGGCATTCCAATGGGTACCAATTGTACACCTCTCCTGGCTGACATCTTTATGTATTTATATGAAGTGGACTTTATAAAGTTTCTACTCTCCAAAGGAAATAAACAGTTAGCATATCGATATAATTTTACTTACAAGTATATCTACGATGTTCTGTCCATAAATAGTTCATAAGTTCAGATGTATCCTGTTGAGTTTGAGATCAATTAGGAGAGAGAGAGAGAGAGAGAGAGAGAGAGAGAGAGAGAGAGAGAGAGAGAGAGAGAGAGAGAGAGAGAGAGAGAGAGAGAGAGAGAGAGACAGACAGACAGACAGACAGAGAGACAGAGAGAGAGAGAGAGAGAGACAGAGAGAGAGAGAGAGAGAGAGAGAGAAGAGAGAGAGAGAGAAGAGAGAGAGAGAGAGAGAGAGAGAGAGAGAGAGAGAGAGAGAGAGAGAGAGAGAGAGAGATGCTTCTTACCAATATTTACTCCGGTTGATTGAAAATTACAGTCAACTTCACACCAACCTTTATGACAAACGCGACGATTTCAATTTCCATATCACGAACTTACCGTTTCTATGTAGTAATATTCCATCTTACCTTGCCTTAGGCTTTTCATAACTTAAACGTTATGCTAGGGTATGCCCCTCTTACAAATGTTTTATTCTGAGAGCGAAACTCGCCAATATATTACTTACACAAGGTTACGTTGTTCAACGCTTGGAATCGTCGTTAAAGAAGTTTTATGGTCGATACGGGGTCTTGTTAAACAATATGAAGTTCCTCTCTCAGGAATATCACAGTATTCTCCAGCAAAACCACAGACAGTGACTCCCTTTCGCTAATTATATAAAAGTAACCGATGCCATTAACTTCACCGAACTTGACCTTTTTCACTAAACACGAGAGCTTTTCATGTAGCATATGAAGCCAGTGTGGCGTGCTGGCAGAGGACGGTGGCTCCTTCCGGGCACCTTGTCCTATCCCATTTTGGATTCGCAACTGTTCCTCATGTTGAGACCATAATTTTTCGTATTCTAATGGACTTGACTTTCGATTATCTATTGGTACTTTCTCACTGTACCAATTATGATGAGGGTTCATTCCTCACGTATTTCATTTTGATTTGATTGTGGACTCACGGCGGGTGTAACCGGTCGACAGGGGATGTTTACTCCTTGATGGTACCTGATCCCACCGCTTGATTTCAAGTGGTTTGTGTTCGTCAATTTTTACCAGATGTGTACCCTTGACATTCTAATGATTTATACATTGGGACTTTTTATATTATCTCATGCTCAACAAGATACCAAGGTGATTTTGAAATTCTAGATTATTTATAAACATGGCGTAGTCAATGTACCTGAAAGTGAAATGTAATAAAAATATCAGATACCAAAGTATTAATGTTTAGGATGTCAAGGAGAATCCCGATATAGCAGTATAAATTCCGCTTCATACAGACACAAATACCCGGAAATAGAAATGCCGACTATATGTTGCAAAACCACGAATATATTGTCCACTATAAATTCCTACATATTGCATTTGTTGATAGAAAATAAAATGTTAGATGAAGCGAAAGAAACGTGTTCTTTTAATGTGACCAGTAGCATGGATATAGAAATAACCTTTTAGTATTTGATATTTACCACGAACTTCTTACTCATGCCGTCACGATTTGAACACAAATACTACAATAAAGTAAAGTATAAATAAGTAGATGTGAGTTATTTGGCCTTGTCTGATACCACTTTTTCTTTAGAAAATCTGTTTAAAATTGGAGCTCAGTTGTTGAAGCTCAATTGACAGAGACAATCGTCATGGACATTAAAACTTTGGTATTATATTAATCGTATTTAATTATACTTAACTATAGAAGCGGTAGTTTTCTATAGTAAACTATGGTTACTAATGTGAATGAAAATTACAACAGGAAATAAATGTCTTATTATAGGACACAACTATAGGTTTTCCTATAGTAAATATAAGTTGATACTATACCAAAGTTGATAAGTGTTTTTAGTTTTTAGTTTCTATTATAGAAAATAAAACTGTTTACTGTAGTAAAACTATAATGTACTTTAGAAAACGATAATTAAGTTATAGCTATTTTCAATAGTAATCTATGGTTTACTATAGTAATTTGTGCTGGGTAGTAAATAAAAACTTGCCCAAAACTAAATACCAATTTCTTTTCCAATCGCATAAAGATTGAATGATCTCATATCATCTTAAGTCAGAAATGCCTAAACATGTTTTCATATAAACATAATTTCCTATTTCTTTGTAATGTGAAAAAATGCAGTTAAATGATATGTTTACTCCTTGCCAATTTACTCCTTGTCTGACATAGCTACTTTGTGTGCATATCCCTTTCTTAAGCAGAATTCACGGAATGTAATGAGTTCAGGAAACTACACGGTTGTCAGCTGTTTTAAAATATTGATTTTCAAAATCGTCTATCCATAACTAGTGATTTATTTTAGTAATTTGGTTAATCGGATGTCAAAAATATAGATTTAGAAAATCAAACTGCTGGAATGATCGACTCTTAACATACTCTGACGGCACGAATTATATGCAGCTATATATGTATTGTTAGCCGGTGATAAATAAAGGGGGCGTGTAAAACAACAATTGTTGAATTTCCGCTATAATTGAAAACGTGTCTAAAATAGAATATGAAATGAAATCTCTACATTACACCCATCCACCCATTCATTCCTCTGTCCATTTATCTATTCATCTATCTATCTATCTATCTATCTATCTATCTATCTATCTATCTATCTATATATATATCTATCTATATATCTATCTGTCTATCTGTCTGTCTGTCTGTCTGTTTATGCTTGCTTGCTTTATGTACGTCTGATATGCATATTTTAATACTTTCATTTGCATCGACATGGTTTTGTGGCCATATGGGTACAATGTACGTTAAGAGAGAGAGAGAGAGAGAGAGAGAGAGAGAGAGAGAGAGAGAGAGAGAGAGAGAGAGAGAGAGAGAGAGAGAGAGAGAGAGAATTAACGCTTAACATATTATACACATAATTAGCCGTTGCTTCTTGCTTTTATTGGTCTTTTCCGAGGGATATCAATAAAACAATTATTGTGAATTAATGAAAATTCATTTGCGTCACTATCCCTCAATATAAAGAATTCATGGTTGGGAAGCATTTAATCCCAGAGATAGGTCAGAATAATTAGTTGATGTTAGATGATGCTATATAAACGGCGCTTCCACCTCATAGTTAATGACCCGTGTGTGCAATTATGATAAAATCGGGTACACAAATTATTAACCTCTACTTCATCATAGTTGGTTATGCGTGTAGAGTGTGAGTAATAAAACGTAAGTCTAGGATTAGTAGTACAAAAAATTAATATATTCAGACAATCATTGTTTTATTGTTGATGTACTAAATGTTGTACGTTATAATGCATCTAATATATATATATATATATATATATATATATATATATATATATATATATATATATATATATATATATATATATATATATATACGTTATAATAAGAAGATTACACTAGTTACTTTAAAAGGACTACCCGAAAATATTCTAAAATATTAATTTTCATGTTTGTTAATCCCAAAAGGTGTATGTGTATCTAATATCTCTTTCCATAGGTTTTCTCTCACTTTTCTTTAAATTTCATTTTTGTATAATGTTTCTATTCCAATCACAGAGAAGTCCTCAACATTGTGCGAATTAGAATAAAAAGCCACAGGGTCACCGATTTCCATACGTATAACAGCTTTTAACTTTAAATCTGCCTCTGATATAGTATACCCCCGGTTTCTCCCACATAAACAATTTTGTCACATTTTTGCAGAAAATGGCATAAATAATATTGGACAATTTACAGTTAATACAATTTGTGATATTGTACATCTGACTATTTCTTTCAAGAATTTCTGTTTTTCGTACATATTTGCATGAAACAGAGTTTTTGCGCTACATGGTTCACATAAATTCCGTTTTTGAAAAACATATTATTATGAACACACACACACATGACTGCATACTTCAAATAAAGTAAACCTATGTATATATTCGCCTGCATATAAAGGTAAATATTTTCTGGTCACTTGAGTGGTCCTTATATACAGGTTTCATGAGAGAGAGAGAGAGAGAGAGAGAGAGAGAGAGAGAGAGAGAGAGAGAGAGAGAGAGAGAGAGAGAGAGAGAGAGAGAGAGAGTGAGAGAGACAGAGACAGACAGAGAGATATATAAAAAGATAGACAGAAACAGACAAAGAGGCAGAGGTAGACAGACAAGTTAAGCGACAGAACAAGAGATACAGAGAAGGATTATGTAGCTTAAAAAAATGTAATTAGTAAAATGTTCTTTCGCTCGCCATATGTATACACATTTTAATTGACTACAATTCCCAAGTTTGCGTTGTATCACTGGAACTTCGATTTTCTTGGGTATTTTTCATCCCGTGTAGCATATCATAATTTCATATTACGATTGATCTGAAATTTCCAATTCCATTAAAACATTGAAGTAAATAAAAAGTCAGGGGTCCACTTTACGAAATGTCCTAAGTATTAAATATGAAGACTCTAACGATTTTTAACCATTAGGATTAGGACTTGTGACTCGCGATCAAATCAAATAAGATCTTTATGACTACCCAGAGGCTGTTGGCATACCTACGTTATATTTCTATGCGTCACAATTTACCCTGTAGCAAGTAATCTTGTAACTGCAGCAGATAATTTTTTAAATATAGCAGGTAATCTTGTAAATGTAGCAGGTTATCTTGTAAATGTAGCATTTACTCTTGTAAATGTAGCAGGTAATCTTGTAACTGTAGCAGGTACTCGTGTAATTGTAGCAGGTAATCTTGTAACTGTAGCAGGCAACCTTGTAACTGTTGCAAGTAATCTTGAAAATGCAACGGGTAATCTTGTGAATGTAGGAGGTAATCTAGTAAATGTAGCAGGTAATCTGGTAACTGTAGCAGGTAATCTTGTAATTGTAGCAGGTAATCTTGTAAATGCAGCAGCTAATCTTGAAAATTTAGTAAATAATCTTGTAAATGTAGCAGGTAATCTTGTAACTATAGATGGTAATCTTGTAAACGTAGCAGTCAACCTTGTAACTGTTGGAAGTAATCTTGAAAATGCAGCGGGTAATCTTGTAAATGTAGGAGGTAATATAGTAAATATAGCAGGTAATCTTGTAAATGTAGCAGGTAATCTTGTAACTGTAGCAGATAATCTTGTAAATGTAGGAGGTAATCTTGTAATTGTAGCAGGTAATCTTGTAAATATAGCACGTAATACTGTAGCAGGTAATCTTGTAAATATAGCAGGTAATCTTGTAACTATAGCAGGTAATCTTGTAACTGTAGCAGGTAATCTTGTAAATGCAGCAGATAATTTTGTAACTATAGAAGGTTATCTTGTAACTGTAGCAGGTAATCTTGTAAATGCAGCAGATAATTTTGTAACTATAGAAGGTAATCTTGTAACTGTAGCAGGTAATCTTGTAACTGTAACAAGTTTTCCTGTGACTGTAGCAGGAAATCTTGTAAATGTAGCAGGTAATCTTGTTACTGTAGCAGGTAATCTTGTAATTGTAGCTAGTAATCTTTTAAATGTAGCAGGTATTCTTGTAACTGTAGCAGGTAATCTTGTAAATACAGCAGATAATGTAGTAAGTATAGAAGGTAATCTTGTAACTGTATTAGGTAATCTTGTAAATTTAGCAGGTAATCTTGTAAATGTAATATGTAATCTTGTAACTGTAGCAGGTAATCTTGTAAATGTAGCAGGTAATCTTGTAACTATAGCAGCTAAACTTGTGACTGTAGCATGTTATCTTTTAACTGTAGCAGGTAATCTTGTAACTGTTGCAGGTAATCTTGTAACTGTAGCAAGTAATCTTGGGACCGTAGCAGGAAATCTAGTAAATGTAGCAGGTAATCTTGTAACTGTAGCAGGTAATCTTTGACTGTAGCAGGTTATCTTGTAAATGTAGTAGGTAATATTATAACTATAGCAGGTAATCTTGTAACTGAAGCATGTTATCTTTTAACTGTAGCAGGTAATCTTGTAAATGTAGTAGGTAATCTTGTAACTGTAACAAGTAATCTAGTAATTATAGCAGGTAGTCTTGTAATGTAGCAGGTAATATTGTAAATGTATGAGGTAATATTGTAACTATAGAAGGTAATCTTGTAACTGTAGCAGGTAATCTTGTAACTATAGCAGGTAATCAACTATCAATATCATATATGAAAACATGCGAATATATTTTAAAACTTAGGTATGGGCCTATTAATTTTTTTAGGTTATATAACTTACGATGTAGGACTATAAAACGGTACATGTAAAATATTAACCATCTTTAAACAATATAAGAAATATCAGATACAAAATACAACTCTATAGGATATTAAGGATAAAGGGATAAGTCTGGTAAAACATAGACAAACACGGACATCTGAAAATCAAGAGGTGGGATCAGGTGCCACCGAGGAGTAAGCATCCCCTGTCGACCGGTCACACCCAGCGTGAGTCCACAATGAAATGAAAGTGAAATAAGTGAGGAACGAATCCTCGTCACAAATGGAACAGACGTTTAAATGTTCATATGTTGAATACGCCCTGGAATATCGGATCATTTGTGAAATATGAACTCCATATGCGGGTGATTGTTGGATACTACTACTTACACGTTGATTAACGATTGGAAAACCGAAGTCGTTACGTTTGTCGTATAGCTTAGTTGTTAATTTCCCGTCTGTGTCTACTACAGTAATTAAAATGCGGTTGTGCTTGATTCTGTTATGTCTTTAGTTTCTAAACGCTGGGATACATCGCAATGATATATGTATGAAAATTGTCATTTACAATTGACAAAGCGTCGTCGATACATCTAAATGTAAAATTAAAGGACATAGCTAGCTTTTCTCCTTTTGATTCAGCAGTTTCTAAATGAAGTCTTTTTCGTATGAATAAAGGAACAGGTCAGCCAATAATGGAGCACAGTTGGTCCCCATAGGAATGAACACAGTTTGTTGAAAGACCGAACATTTCAAATAAATTATCTATTAGAAATTCCAGTATCTTTTTTATATCAGCTTCAGTGTATTTATGTGTAGAATCAAAGTGCTGTTGGACAAAATAATTATCATGATAACCAATCACTAGATATTTAAATTTTGAGGTACCACCTTTAATGAACAAAAAAATTGTCTACGATGCTAGAACATCTCTCTTTTAATTTTCTATCTATAAATGTGATGTAAAGAAGTCGTATGTTTTGATACTGTGAATCGGAGAAAAATAGTCTGCTTTCAATGTAATATATATTTCATTTAAGGAGAATGAAAGTTATTTGCCCATAATTACGGAAACGGGCTCAAACGCTCTCCAACATTTCATGTGTTTCTTCATGCAAAGAACTGCTTAAAGGAGAAATTCTTCAAAAGAACATCCAAGAGGATATAAATGTGGCTATCAAATACATATTTCATAATATGAAGACCCTACTCTACGGATTCTTAAAATTCTGTATATTAGTAAACAGATTCAAGATGGTGGCTAGTGCACAAAGAACATTTGTCGACGTAACTGTCCCACGTTGCACAGTAATGTCAATATCTATAAGAGATATCTTTTTATTCCGAAGTGAGTTTGTTTTCAAGGACGTGTTCCTCTGTCTAAGACGACACACGATTGCATTACATATCAAAAATCGATACTCTGTCAATTATTATATTGTTCTAGTCTCTGTCAATTATTATACTGTTCTAGTCTTATGTTGAATTGTGATTTTTGGAAGTAAACTAATTAAATCTTCGTCAAAATGATTAAATGGGAGGACGAAAATTTACGTCGAGCACATGGCTTGTACTTCGAGTACATTTCATGCACATGGCTAGTACCTCGAGCACATTTCATGCACATGGCTTGTACTTCGAGCACATTTCATTTCACAACCAGTATGTAATTTCAATTCTTTAACTCCAAACGCTACAAATCTTATATGTACACAATATCACAGTTCATTATTGTACGATTCAACACACTATAAACACATGCGCAAATAAATTGTGTTCGTGGTACAATTAAAAAAACTTTTAATTTATCATTTGTTGAAAACAAATTGCCGTTATGATAAAAATTTAATTTGTTTGCAGCCATCTATTTCGTTTAGTGCGATGTCTATTTGCTCAAGTTACATCCGTGTTACATTGCCACTGCTTGTGGACCGTTTGAGTCCCCGAGGGTATACATAAACCTAGTACCTGGTATTTCGGTATCATCTTATACTAAAGTAATATTTGACACTGTTAACACCATTTTAATTCGAAAATTTTCTAAAGCTAAGATAGTAATTTATTTTTTTACAGTGGTTACTTTTACACAAATTTCGGCTATTCTTTTAGAGATATTATTTGGCCTTGTATGATACCATTTTATCTTTAGAAAATCCACATACTTTTCAACTGGAGCTCAAATGATGAAGTCTAATTGACAGAAACAATATCGTCTTGAGCATTGTAACTTTGGTATTATGTTTAAAATATTTAGAACCATTAGGTCATTCCCACTGCCTGTGGACCGTTTGATTCCCCGATGGTCTACATAAACCTAGTACCTGGTATTTCGGTATCAGCTGTTCATCTTAAACTAAAGTTATATTTGGCACTGTTAAGACCATTTAAATTCGAAAATTTTTTAAAGCTAAGATAGTCATTTTTTTTACAGCGGTTACTCTTACACGGATTTCGGCTATTCTTTTAGAGATATTATTTGGCCATGTATGATACCACTTAATCTATTAAACATAATACCAAAGTTATAATGCTCAAGACGATATCGTTTCTGTCAATTAGACGTCATCAGTTGAGCTCCAATTTGAAAGTATGTGCATTTTCTAAAGTTAAAGTGGTATCATAAAAGGCCAAATAATATGTTTAGAAGTTTAGCCGAAATCCGCCTAAGAGTAAAAAAGAAATGACTATCTTAGCTTTAGAAAATTTTCGAATTTAAATGATATTAACAGTGCAAAATACTTAAGTATCAGATGAACAGCTGGTACCGACATACCAGGTACTGGGTTTATGTATACCCTCGGAGACTCAAACGGTACATCAGCAGTGGCAACGACCTAGTGGTTATAAATATTATAAACAAAATACCAAAGTTATAATGCTCAAGACGATATCGTTTCTGTCAATTAGACCATCAGTTGAGATCCAATTTGAAAAGTATGTGCATTCTCTAAAGATTTTACACACTACAAACATATGCGCAAATACATTGTATTCGTAGTACAATTAAAAGCACGTGCTTTTAATTTATCATTTGCTGAAAACAATTATGCCGTTATGACAAAAGACAACACTTTAATTTATTTGCAACATCTATTTCATACATATGTCAATGCGATATGTCCTAGCGAACTATAAATTAAAGATACAACAGAATCAAGCAAACACGCTTTATACTTAGACATATTACTTACCATAGATATAGACGGGAAACTGGCAACTTAGCTATACGACAAACGCGTCGATTTCGGATTTCCCATTGTAAATTTTCCACATATAAGTAGAAATATCTTACAGTCACTCGCATTTTAGTGTATATATAAAAATCACAGATACCAAAGTATAAATCAATAGGATGTCCAGGACATAGATACAAATCCGGTAAAAATGGACAAACACGGACCTCTGGAAACCAAGAGGTGGGATCAGGTGCCATGGAGGAGTAAGCATCCCCTGTCGACACCGGTCACACCCGCCGTGAGTCCCACAGTCAAGTCCAATGAAACACGTGAGGAGTGTATCCTCGTCACAATTGGTACAGACGTCTCAACAACCGCCAACGAAAAGGCAACTCAACATTTCACTTAGTGAAACAAAGTAGTCGCAAACAAGACTACCATACCGACCATAAAATTTGCGGAACGTTGACATTAAACGCGGTTTTCGATATCCCTGTGTCAATAATTTGTCAGTGAGTAGTTTACCTCTGTATATGAAATCTTCATATGTTGTGCACGCCCTGGCATATCGGATCATTTGTGAAATATAAACTCCATATGCAGGTGAGTGAGGTATATTACTACTTAAATGTGGAAAATTTACGATGGGAAAGCCGAAATCGTTGCGTTTATCGTATAGCTTGGTTGCTAATTTCCCGTCTGTGTTGATATTATTAAGTAAAATGTCTAAGTATGAAGCGTGTGTACTTGATTCTGTTGTATCTTTAATTTCTAGTTCGCTGGGATATATCGTATTGACATATGTATGAAAATTGTCATTATTAATTGACAAAACGTCGTCGATATATCTAAATGTCAAATTAAAGGGACACTGCTAACCTTCTTCTTTTGATTCAGCAGTTTCTGAATGAAGTCTGCTTCGTATGAATAAAGGAACAGGTCGGCCAATAAAGGAGCACAATTGGTTCCCATAGGAATGCCGACAGTTTGTTGAAAGACCACGTCCGAACATTACAAATATATTGTCTATTAGAAATTCCAGCATGTTTTTTATATCAACTTCAGTATACTTATGTGTAGAATCAGAGTGGTGTTTGTAAGTATTTCCTGATAGCCAATCACTAGATATTTAAATTTTCGGGTACCCACCTTAGTGAAAAACTGTTGTCTATTATGCTAAAAAGCCTTTCTTTTAATTTTATATGTGGAATAGTAGTGTAAAGAGTTGAGAAATCATAAGTTTTGATACTGTGAATTCGAGAAAAATTATGTGCCTTCAAATTTTCTAAAAGCTGTTTAGAATTTTTAAGTATCCACATCTAATTTACACAAATGATCGAAAATGCCAGGGCGTGTTCAACATATGAATATTTCATATACAGATGCAAACTACTCACTGGCAAATTAATGACACAGGGATATCAGAAACGGAGTTTGATGTCAACGTTCCGCAAATTTTACGGTCGTTTTTTAGTCTTGTTTGCGACTAAAAAAGTGAAATATTGAGTTGCCTTTTTGCTGACGGTTGTTGAGATGTCTTTACCAATTGTGACGAGGGTTTGTTCCTTGCACATTTCATTTAGTCTTGACTGTGAACTCACGGCGAGTGTGACCGGTCGACAAGGGATGCTTAGTCCTCCATGGCACCTGCTCCTACCTCTTGGATTTGTAGAGGTCCATGTTTGTCCATTTCAACCAGATGTGTATGTATATCGTGGACATCCTAAAAATTTATACTATGGTATCCGAGATTCTTTAATATTGCAATGTATATTTGCCAAATTTACACCCGTCTTACAAAACACTTAGGTTTTGCTTTACTAGCATTCATCATAATATTTACGTATTGTACATAATGAAGGGGTATCACATATTATTTGCTAACCATGGGTTGCCAACGCAAACCAAAATAATATCATCTGTATGCATTAATAACACGTGAGGAGTGTATCCTCGTCACAATTGGTACAGACGTCTCAACAACCGCCAACAAAAAGACACTTAGTGAAACAGAGTAGTCGCAAACAAGACTATTATACCGACCGTAAAATTTGCGGAACGTTGACATTAAACGCGGTTTTCGATATCCTTGTGTCAATAATTTGTCAGTTAGTAGTTTACCTCTGTATATGAAATCTTCATATGTGGTATACGCCCTGGCATATCGGATCATTTGTGAAATATAAACTCCATATGCTGGTGACTGAGGGATATTACTACTTAAATGTGGAAAATGTACGATGGGAAAGCCGAATAAGATTTGATAACAATGTGTGCTACTGAAAAAGATTTGATAACAATGTGTGCTACTGAAGAAGATTTGTTGTCTTGGATATTTTCATATTTTCGATATTAGCAGGAAAATTTGGGTGCACCCGTCATACCGAAATAATAATAAAAAGAACATTCATATTGTGACGAAGATTCGTTCCCCGCGGGATTCACGGCGGGTGTGACCGTCAACAGGGGTTGCTTGCTCCTCCATGACACCTGATCCCACCTCTTGATTTCCAGATGTCCGTGTTTGTATTATGTATTGTTTAAAATCAAAAGCAAAATAAAAGGGAAAAGGAAAATAAATGCAAAACTAACCTCAAATTTCCGGGAGCCAAACATGCATTCAGTATATTTCAAACATACTGGAATGGAGTTAAACGCATTGCCAATGATGTAAGCAATAACATGATAAGGAAGACAACAAAGGACGTTGCATTTTACATTGATAAATGACGCCAAAAACTCTTGTATCACAATTAATGGCTTAACTATTGGATTTGAACAGTGCCGCGAAGACGTTGATGAAATGGGGAGATATAATGGAGACAGAGAACATAAATCCACGAATATACTAAATAATGAAAGATTTTGAAAACGTGGCCAGATATAACCCAAGTTTGGGTCGTATCCAAGGAAACAATGATTAGCATAACCGTTTCTGGTTGCCTTCAGCATTTATATAATTACATCACGAACATGGAAATATTTTGAAAAAATGGAATTAATTTGGTATTTCTCCTGCTAAAAGAGATGAACACAATAAAACTGATTATCATAAACGTGCTGTGTGTTTGTGACTCACCATAATAAATTGGACGTTTGCGTGAAATTGATTTTGTTTTCCATTTTTAAACTGACAGATTAAAATTATTCATCTCCTTTTTTTGTTCGGTTTTAATGATGTTTTACTCAACAGTCCACAATTTTTTTTACGATTTTGAATAAGGCTGCTACTGACTTAAGGATCTTTTTTCGCCAAAATTTGATAAAAAAGTGTCATATTTTACAAGTGATGTTTGCTTTCAGGAATCCTTAAGAATTAGGCACCTTTCGATTCTTATCATTATTGGGTTATAGGACTTTGATAACAATCCAATACAATTTGACATGCCTGAAAATAGATCACATTTGCTAGCTACATGTAGTTCCTTTTACCTAGTCTGATTAAGTTCCTCACTCTAAAATAAATAGTCTTAATTTGACAATTTACAGTCACTTGCAGAATATTGAAAGGCATTATCATGTTTAGTAAACCACTCACTGACAAATTATTGACACAAGGATATCGAAAACCGCGTTTAATGTCAACGTTCCGCAAATTTTACGGTCGGTATAATAGTCTTGTTTGCGACTACTCTGTTTCACTAAGTGAAATGTTGAGTTGCATATTCGTTGGCGGTTGTTGAGACGTCTGTACCAATTGTGACGAGGATACACTCCTCACGTGTTTCATTGGACTTGACTGTGGACTCACGGCGGGTGTGACCGGTGGACAGGGGATGCTTACTCCTCCATGGCACCTGATCCCACCTCTTGGTTTCCAGAGGTCCGTGTTTGTCTATTTTTACCGGATTTGTATCTATGTCCTGGACATTCTATTGTTTTATACTTTGGTATCTGAATTTTTTTATATATATTACCACACTTTTTTCACAAATCTATTGTGAAGCAATTTCTTATCGCATTTGAATTAAATCTTCGCTGTTAAACGGATGATGTTTCAAAAGTTCACTGCTTATTAAAACGCAGTTTTCCAGTTTTTAATTAAAAAAATTAACAATTCAAACGAAAGGTAAAAATTAGAAATCACAATTTTATTTACTCATATGAGGATTTCATCACTAAAAATAAATCTTTTAATTCCTAATTATGAAACTATATTTAATCCTTTGTTTTACGGTGCAAAAAATTCTACTGGAATACGATACGAATATAAAAAAAATTCAGATACCAAAGTATAAATCTTTAGGATGTCCAGGATATAGATACAAAATCTACTAAAAATGGACAAAAACGGACATTTGGAAACCAAGAGGTAGGATCAGGTGCCATGGAGGAGTAAGCATCCCCTGTCGACCGACTCAGCATTTCACGAAGTGAAACAGTGTTATCGCAAACAAGACTATTATACCAACCATGAAATTTGCGGAATGTTGACATCAAACTCGGTTTTCGATATCCCCGTGTCAATAATTTGTCAATGAGTAGTTAACATGTGTATGAAAAATATGAAATTATCATATATGTTGTATATGCTCTGGAATATCGGATCATTTGTGAAATATAAACTACATATGCGGGTGACTGAGGGATATTACTACTTAAACATGGAAAATTTACTATTGGAAAGTCAAAATCGTCGCGTTTGTCGTAAAGGTTAGTTGCCAATTTCCTGTCTGTGTCTATAGTAAGTAAAATGTCTAAGTATGGAGTGTATGTGCTTGATTCTGTTGTGTCTTTAATTTCTAGTTCGTTGGAATATATCGTATTGACATATGTATGAAAATTGTAATATTAATTGACAAAACGTCGTTGATATATCTAAATGTGAAATTAAAGGACACCGCATATTCTTTTTCTTTTGATTCAGCAGGTTTTGTGTGAAGTCTGCTTCGTATGAATAAAGGAACAGGTCGGCCAAGAAAGGGACATAATTAATTCCCATACGAATGCCGTCAGTTTGTTGGAAGACCACGTCTCCGAACATTACAAATATATTGTCTATTAGAAATTCCAGCATCTTTTTTGTATCTACTGCAATGTATTCATGTGTAGAATCAGAGTGATTTTGGACAAAATAAGTATTATGATAATCAATCACTAGATATTTAAATTTTCGGATACCACCTTTAGAGAGAAAAAAAACAGTTGTCTATGATGGTTACACGTCTCTGTTTTCATTTTTTATGTTGATTTGTAAAAAGTACAGAAGTCTTATGTTTTGATACTGCGAATTTGAGAAAAATTATGTGCTTTCAAATTTTCTAAAAGTTGTTTAGAATTTTAAGCATCCACATCTAACTGACACCGCTTCTGGAATAAGCAACTGTACAGTTTTGGTGAAGTTTCTCCTTAACGGCTGTCAATATCTTTGTAAGGAGAAAAGACGAACGTTCGGTAGAACATTTAATGGACCCTGCTATGTACATCTGCTTTTTTGGGTTTTATGAAGTTGAGTTATCCAATAGAAATATGGTAGCTCAAAATAAGTATCGGTTGTAGGTACATCAAAAGAGGGTAATACGGACATCGCCCTTTGAAAGTCAGCTACGTGTGTATGTATGATTACATAAATTCGTATTAAACCTTAGTTCTTCTAATAAACAATTATAGTAATGTGCCTTACAAATAAAAACTACATGTACACTATTTCAGGCTTTGTCTGCTAGGACCATTGGTCATGTAATTAGCTTCACAATACTTTTTGAAAAAATGTAGTTTTATACGATATGTATAGTACAAAATAATAATGTGTATTAACTTTTGACAAGTGACTGTATAATTGCTGGTGGATGGGCGTATCTTGCGCCATTTGCGCAGCTGCTTATTAATCTATAAAATCAAATTTTGAGCAGACACGTGAAATATCGAGCATCAATTTTTAATTCATAGAACTTACATTATTTTGCCTTTCAATAATAAAACATTGTAAAACTAATCATTGATATACGAGGTAATACTACATGCAGTGTCATAAATATTTAATCATAACCAGATCAGGATCAGATATTGATTTTGATATTGACGATTCGTTCCCTATACATATTCCTCATTTTGATACGTCATGTAAGGTGATCCCCAATCAGCAGTGGATACAACAGACGAGATTGTTCCGTGACATCCGACATTTTCCTCTTAGATATCAACCAGAGTAGCTCATAATTTGTAACAATAGAGTGCTAAATGAAAATGAACGGGGGAACAACACCGATAAATTCTAACAAAGTTTATGGCACGCCTCGTATATTATATTCAAAAGCTAAGTAATCAAACAACCGCGTACAAAAACCATCAACAGCAGCAAACCTCCATAAATCACTTGAAACTACACTCTTACTTTTAAACAAGTGAGATCAAACGTTTTCAGTAAATATGACATTTTACCCACATTGATGACTAAATATATCAATAAAATAGAATATCGACGGGCATTCTGTTCACATTTTAATTCAACTAATCGGTTAACGGTTTGGTAACAATATCTGGAAAACCTTGAAATTAACCTTTTCGATGACAAGTGACACTGTCAATACAAACAAGGTGAATATACTGAATGTAAAAGTACATGTTAAACCATACAATGTAATCAGTTTAAACGAGGTAAAAATGTCCCGACTTAAATGATATATTTATTATTAAATTGTTCTGTTGGTTGTTAATTGCACTTTTATTTTTGTTAAAATGCGTTTTTACAAAAGATTTGAACAATTCCCTACCTAATTGACATTTGTTATGGTTTTTGTTAATGTTGATTGAGTTAACGAGCTGTTGAAGGTGAATCAGTTATCAATGTGGTTGACTGTCATATCACTTACCACGATAATGAGGACAGTTAGGCAATTATAACAAATACTCATTTTACGATAGACATACAAAAACTGTACACATTAAAATAATATGATATATTTGTCTTTTGTACTATGATGATATAAGATATATTTTCACCGTGGATGTTATTTAAGTTTGAAATCGAGCCATTATGTAGCATTGTTTGCCCTTTTAGAATTAATCAATTCATACAAAGGATTTGCATAATGCTTTTGTTGAATTTGGCACTGCCACACGCGAAAGGAAGTGACTTAATATATACATATATGAACACTTACAATATATGAACATATTTTCCCCACTTAAATCCAACATCCGATAATTATGTAATTTTTCGTCATTTATTATTTAGTTTTTAATTCATTGAACTTGTATAGTCCCAGGTTTTTATCTGCTTAGAAAGACATAGGACGCGTTGTAATTGTATTCAGACAAGGAGTTAAATTCCATCTCCCGGTTAAATGCTTTCATCTGAATTGTCTGATGTATCCACATCCAAAAGTACATGTTTGTCCATTGTTTACCAGATTTATGTATTGTCTTGTAAACTTCAGAACCAAGTCGTTCATCTATTGGTTAAATGTAACTACCGATTAGACATAAATATTATAAATATAATACCAAAGTCATAATACCCTAGACGATCGTTTCTGTCAATAAGACTTCATCACTTGAGCTACAATTTTAAATAAATTTTCTAAAGAGAAAGTGGTATCATACAAGGCTAATTAATATATCTAAACATAAAGGCAAAATCAGTCTAATATAAAAATCTCAGATACCAAAGTATAAATCAATAGGATGTCCAGGACATAGATACAAATCCTGTAAAAATGGACAAACACGGACCTCTGGAAACCAAGAGGTGGGATCAGGTGCCATGGAGGAGTAAGCATCCCCTGTCCACCGGTCACACCTGCCGTGAGTCCACAGTCAAGTCCAATGAAACACGTGTGGAGTGTATCCTCGTCACAATTGGTACAGACGTCTCAACAACCGCCAACGAAAAGGCAACTCAACATTTCACTTAGTGAAACAGAGTAGTCGCAAACAAGACTATTATACCGACCGTAAAATTTGCGGAACGTTGACATGAAACGCGGTTTTCGATATCCCTGTGTCAATAATTTGTCAGTGAGTAGTTTACCCCTGTATATGAAGTCCTGGCATATCGGATCATTTGTGAAATATAAACTCCATATGCAGGTGACTGAGGGATATTACTACTTAAATGTGGAAAATTTACGATGGGATGGCCGAAATCGTCGCGTTTATCGTATAGCTTAATTGCTAATTTCCCGTCTGTGTTTATATTAAGTAAAATGTCTAAGTATGAAGCGTGTGTACTTGATTCTGTTGTATCTTTAATTTCTAGTTCGCTGGGATATATCGTATTGACATATGTATGAAAATTGTCATTATTAATTGACAAAACGTCGTCGATATATCTAAATGTTAAATTAAAGGACACCGCTAACTTTTTCTTCTTTTGATTCAGCAGTTTCTGAATGAAGTCTGCTTCGTATGAATAAAGGAACAGGTCGGCCAATAAAGGAGCACAATTGGTTCCCATAGGAATGCCGACAGTTTGTTGAAAGACCACGTCTCCGAACATTACAAATATATTGTCTATTAGAAATTCCAGCATGTTTTATACTGTAAACAGATGGCTATCTCAGCTTTAGAAGAATTTAGAATTTTTAATGGTGCTATCTGTGCCAAATATTACTTTAGTATAAAAATATCAGCTGGTACCAAAATACCAGGTACTAGGTTTATGTATACCCTCCGGGACTCAAACGGTACACCAGCAGTGGCAACGACCTAGTGGTTAGAAATATTATAAAAATTATGCTAAAGTTATAATGCTCAAGACGATATCGTTTCTGTCAATTAGACTTCATCAGTTGAGCTACAATTTAAAAAAGATTTTCTAAAGATAAAGTGGTATCATACAAGGCCAATAGATATATTGTTATGAGGTCAGAATTACCTTAAAATATGCCAGCAAAAATAAAAAAAACACAGTAAAGTAAATTTATAAATTTTATTAACAATAACACAATAAAAACTTAATCTAATTGACAGTTTACAGTAATTAAAATCACAACTCACAGATCAATTCCAGTTCAGAGATCCACACGAATATACAATCAATTCCAATCCGAATGTTATAGTGATGTGCACTAATCTCACATAAATCCCAATATAAAAAATATGGTCTGCTCTCCTATAACTTGGTCTCAAAATCTTGTTCTGCTTGTTGTCCCTGAAGACGTGACCATCACTGTATATATAATCTTAAACAGTTCTAGAAATCACTGGATAGGAACAATCAAGAAAATGATCTTTCTACAAGGTTCAGGAAAGTACCTATGGCTAAATATAGTAACATGATGAAAGAGTTAGAATGTCCTTGAACAAACCCCAAAGCAACTGATCTTCCAGAAAGGCCCAGAAGCACTAAGTTAATTGTAAACAAGCACCCATTAACCCTTATAACAATATCTAAACGTAAAACCAAAATCAGTCTAAGAGTAAACACTGTAAAAAGATGGCTATCTCAGCTTTAGAATTTTTAATGGTGCTATTTACTACTAATATTACTTTACTATAAGATTATCAGCTGGTACCGAAATACCAGGTACTAGGTTTATGTATACCCTCTGGGACTCAAACGGCACACCAGCAGTGGCAACGACCTAGTGGTTATAAATATTATAAACATAATACCAAAGTTATAATACTCAAGACGATCGTTTCTGTCAATTAGACTTCATCAGTTGAGCTACAATTTTAAATATATTTTCTAAAGAGAAAGTGGTATCACACAAGGTCAATTAATATATCCAAACGTAAAGCCGAAATCAGTCTAAGAATAACAACTGTAAAAAATGGTGCTATTTGTGCCACATATTTCTTTAGTATAAGATTATCAGCTGGTACCGAAATATATAACCGTAGTTTAAATATTGTAAACGAGGTTTATATTACCTAGGATTGAATTTGATAACAGTGCCAATCTTTCAGTCATTTTGAAAATATAGACATTCATTCGTTAAGATATGTAACCGGGTCTTAAAAATATGGCTTAATTGTCCCTATCTAAGCGATGATTTAATAAAAGTCCATCCGGTTTTCGATATCCCTGTGTCAATAATTGGAAAGTGAGTAGTTTATCTCTGTATATGAAATTTTCATATGAAGTGACCGGTCGACAGGGGATGCTTTCTCCTCCATGGCACCTGAATCGTCCGTGTTTGTCAATTTTTACCGGATTTGTATCTGTGTCCTGGACGTTCTATTGATTTATGCTTTGGTATCTGATATTTTTTTTATATGTTTATATCGGATAATTTGTGAAATATAAACGTCATATGCAGATTATTGTGAGGGTATTACTACTTAAATGTGGAAAATGTACGACAGGAAAGCCAAAATCGTAGCGTTTGTCGTAAAGCTTAGTTGTCAATTTCCCGTCTATGTCTATATTATGTAAAATGTCTAAGTATGAGGCGTGTGTGTTGATTCTGTTGTCCTGGACATTCTATTGATTTATACTTTGGTATCTGTAATTTTTTATATCTTTAATTTTTGATCGCTGGGATATATCACATTGTCATATGTATGGATATTGACATTATTAATTGATAAACGTCATGGATATATCTAAATGTCAAATTAAAGAATACCGCTAGCTTTTTCTTCTTTTGATTCGGCAGTTTCTGAATGTAATCTTTTTGTTTTGATATTTTGACTGGTTAAGACATATTCTTCCATTTTCAGTTTTCTGATGTTGGCCAGTTTTTATGGATATAAAATCTCAGATACCAAAATCTAAATTTACATGATGTCCAGTATACATATACAAATCTGGAGGAAATTGGACGAAGGTGGACCTCTGGAAATCCATATGTGAGATCAAGTGCTATGGAGGAATAAGCATCCTGTGTTGTCACACCCGCCGTGAGTCCACAGTCAATGCTCTTTAGATATGGGATCTACAGAGGGCGAAGTGATCATTCTATTGCAAAGCTCTTGGCATTATTACTAGTAACAGACATTTGGTTAATACTTGAACCAAACCAAACTTTGGCATCCAAACCAAACTTTCTGCAATTCATCCTCAGTCACTCTCCATGGGAATAAAAAAAATATTTGTAGTTATGTAAAACAACACTAAAAATAAACAATCAATTTCAACTTTTGTTTAGCAACTCAAAATTGAATTCCATATGGAAAAAGACGAATGCATGACCACAGTAATTAACTGTATATTTAATTAAGTTCAACAACATCCCAACCATTAATGTTGGGAGTGTAAACATTCAGCAGAATAAGTACACTTAATTGAATTTATACTGAAACAAAACAGAAAATAAAAAGGCAATGCATTCAACAGCGGGATTAATTAATTTAGATAATTCTGGAAAATATACTATGCAAACCATGCAGAAGGGTTCAAAAGCAATGTTATCATATTGAGCTGAGATTTTGCATACAGCATACCTTCATGACAACTACTCTCTGTGCAAAATATTTTTAAAACATATTCAACGGGAGTCTCTGTATAGAGTGCCACCTATATAAAGACATTTATGGCTAAAGTGCACCTGGAAATTAGGCATTTTCAGCAATTTTATCTAACAAAATATCGGTGTTTAACATTATGTTACAATGTTTTATTGGTAAGATAATGTTGTAAAACTATAGTTTAACTGTCAAAATATGTTAATACCCGAGTTAATTTTCTTCCAAATATTCACTCATACCTGTTAAAACGCCCCTAATTTTGGCGAATTGCCAAAATGGTGAAATTTTTACCCATTTTCTATCTTGTATATTTTCTAAAGTGAAAATATTTCAATGGCATTTATTTTTTCTTACGGATGTATTCTTCTGAGACACAGAAAATGTCTAGAATTTAACTTTTAAAATAACATACTTTTTTCAAATATGTAGTCTTTGGTAATTGAAATGAAGGCCAGAAAAGTATATGTCAGTGTGCATTTAAGAGAGATTTGTTACCATGGAAACCAGGTTGACGTGAATGACGTATTTAAAGAAAAGTATGGCATCAACACAAAACTAAAAGAAAACACATTGCAAATTCACCTAATTTTTATTAACACAATAACAAGGCATATAAAATAGTATCATGCTGAACAATAACTTTTTTTTTAAAAAGAAATTAGCTATTTGGGGTATAAAGTAAATGCTGATTTTCTCTATATTCCCAGGATGAAGGTCAATAAAATCATATTTCCACAATTAAACTTTTATCTGAAAGTTTCTACCCATTTTAACAGAATATAATGATTTGTATTGATAACATAAAAAGTGGGGGTTAGTGTGCATTTAAAAAAGTTATGAAACGATCTATATCACACCGCCCTCACTCATCATAAAGTGCTTCATGAATTCCTTAAGTATCTAAAATGACCTTGACCTTGGTGTGAGTGACCTTAAAAATCGTAATATGTTACATGTCTTGAGAATAAATGTTTTTATAAAGTTTCATGGAAATATGAAGCGACATAATGGTATTTTGGATTTTTCTTCAATATTACTGTCAAAAGGCTGTGAAGACATAACCTTTTAGCACTAACATCGACCTTTTAGCACTGAAATTGACATTTTATGATTTTACTTGATGCTCTGATTCTAAATAATATTCATAAGGAATTACTTTACAAGATTATAATCAGTTTCAACTCTTTCTGAAGCATAGTCCATTACATTTTATCATTTAACATTTGCCTAACTTTCTCCCATGTCTTTTGAAGTATCAGTTGATATTCTTAAGTATATATGATAATTTTTGACATTTCAACGTATTTGTAAGAAATTTTAAGTAACAAGTTCCATGACAATGACATCTTATTATGAGACATTTGAACAAGCATCATTCCTTATTTTTTGACTGATTAATATTCCAAGGTATCTAGAATGAATGATGCCTAAGCAATAGTGATGTTGCTGGGGTCTACAGGTTTCCCATTTTGATCCAATTGACCACCATTTACTGTACTTCTGGTGACATCTGATTTTGTTTGTGAAATGGATTCATTAATTGAACGAAACAATGCCAATGAGCCTCTTTACAAACTGCATAATCTGTATAATATGGGACATTTGTGCTGCAATATATATAATGGAGAAATAATATGTGCGTTTCAATAGCTTAATGTGTTTTGATATATTGATCGAAATTAATTTACACATTCTAATATAAAAATCTCAGATACCAAAGTATAAATCAATAGGATGTCCAGGACATAGTAAGTATTTAAGATTGAATTTTGTTAGACAGTTAAAGTACTATGTGGCGTTTTTCATATTGCCTGGGCCCTGGACATCGAGTCATATGATATGGGACACGCAATATGAATTCATCAATAGCTATTATTGGTAATTCCTATGATTTTGCAATAGTGATACTGATGAAAGTTATTCCCTTCAACTAAATAATAAATACTTTGAATTTTAAAAAAATTCACCTAAAATCAGATTTTGGTAAAATATTCTTGAAAAAGTTTAGTAGAGTATAGGACCTTGAGAACTTAAAGTCTGTAAAGTTACATAAAAAATCCCTTCAATGCTTCTGATAAACAAGGAGACAATGTGGAAAAAATGCCCCACCCATTTCCTTTTTGCAATCTTGAAAATAATAAACCAAATTATATTTATATATTATAAAATTCGGACATAATTTTTTTGCACAAAGACATATCCTCATCTAGATAAAATAACGACTAGATCTATATAAAATGATATATATATATATATATATATATATATATATATATATATATATATATATATATATATGTGTGTGTGTGTGTGTGTGTGTGTGTGTGTGTGTGTGTGTGTGTGTGTGTGTGTGTGTGTGTGTGTGTGGCCTGGGATTCGAACTCAAAATCTAAGGATCCAAAGTCCAACACCAAAATAAAAAGGTTACTAGAATCAATATTTTTTCTTAATTAATCGGAAACAAAACCGTATTAACAACAATTACCTTTATTGTGGTTGACAACCTGTTGCAATAGATGCTGCATGCGATATTTTGGGTTGGTTTATCGTAGTTCTGGCAGCTGGATGTCTAATGCTTGTATCGTAGTTATACAAAAATCCCTAATTCAACAACACGACCAGCACTCTATTTTGTATCTTGGACAAATTTTGGAGTAGCTGTCTTCCACAAAAACATTTCCAGCTTCATTGCATGGTTCGGAACAGTCGTCGGTAGGATAAATCTCTAGCAGTACGCCGAGTACGATTTGTCTCTGTTCTGTAATTTCGCTAGTTTAGTCAGCATTTGGCGTCTCATTCCTTCAAGTTTAACTTCGAATGTGTCTTGTTTTAAATAGTTTTGATATTGAGACAATGCTGCAGATACATTCTGTAGATTCCTGTTGTTTTTTTATCCTGAAATTTCTTTTCAATTGTTTACAATTACAGGTATATTGCTTTCAGTTGCCGCTGTAGACCTATCCAATGTAAACGATGCGTTAGTTTACTGCTTTTCACGGAGTTGTAGTTCCCACAAATTTCCGATTTAATTGTCGATTGACACTTTTAAACTGTAGGAAAATATGCGTAAGACATTATGAAATATGTCATTTCACGACATGATGAGTTACCGCCCTTTATTTAGTATTATTTACGATCGCTAAAGCTCAGAAGAGTGCATCCTTAAACCATGGTTATAGCTACAAAATATAGAACAAAAACCAACGTTAGGAAATAATAAAAGCACTGGATTTAAATACACCTTTGAAGGAAACATTGGTTTTGCAGCTATTACTCGATTTTAGGATGCTCGCTGCTTAGTTTAAAACTAATAAGCTTTTCATGACACAGACTTATACAAATTACTAAAGAATTAATTAAGGAACTCAAAAACAGAGAAGAATTATAGATCTGTGCATTTCTTTTTGAACATTAATCCATTGACAAATTGGCCCGAAAATATGCATGTAAATAAACATGTATCAGGTTTCCACACAGTTGATATATGCATAACTATACCTTCAATAAGTCTAATGGTAAAAATCGTCTGGGCAAAGGGATAATTATAAGTTAAACTGTACAATTTCTACAAATAAAATTGTTTTAAATGTTTGATATTCCTCTGCTATCTGTCTAAAGTAAGTAAACATTCTAGGTAATTGCGAAACTCAAGACCTTTTTGCCCTTAGAAATAGGTTCACTTTACAACATCTTTCCAGACACTGCTGCCTACTGAACTGTAGACCTGTGTGTTTAACTGCACTGCGAAATAGGTATTGCAAGAGTGTTATCATCATGATATGGATATTTTTCATAAAAAAATCCAGTAAAATGTGCAAAGTGACATTTCATATTCTCTCCATAGTAACTCTCTGTTTACACACTGGAGAGTTCATAGACACTTGTGTTTGTGTTTAACCTTTTTATGTTCTTTTTTGGCAATTATACATAAAATACTATACACTGTCACATGTTCATGTGCCTCATCTCCTTTCAAATGCAATCCTATCGGGCATGTCATTACCGGCGACGTTTCTATTGAAGACGTAGAACCAGACACTTTGTCTGAATGGCTGAAAGCCATACGATGGTTGATAAAATCTCGTATTCGAAAACTTAAAGGGACTATGAAAACACGTTATCCCTCTGTATTTAATGATCCAGAAGTAATAACTGAACTGGATAGATTACATGACAATATGTACTGGTACCAGCAGACAAAGCCTCAAATAATATAGTTTTTATTTGTAAGGCACATTACTATAATTGTTTATTGGAAGAACCTGGGTTTAATACGAATTCTGGAAATCCTACATACACACGTAGCTCACTTTCAAAGGACGAGATTTTTTTAAATCACGTGTCCGTATTACGCTCATTTGATATACCTACAACGGATACCGATTTCGAGCTACCACATTTATACTGGATACCTAAACTTCGTAAAGCCCCATATAAGCAAAGATACATAGCAGGATCCAGCAAATGTTTTACCAAACCTTTATCTTTACTCCATACCAAGATATTGACAGCCGTTAAGGAGAAACTTCAACAATACTGTACAGATGCTTATTCCAGAAGCGGTGTAAATCAGATGTGGATACTTAAAAATTCTAGACAGCTTTTAGAAAATTCGAAGGAACACAATTTTTCTCGTATTCACAGTATCAAAACTTATGACTTTTATATTCTTTACACAACTATTCCACATAAAAAATTAAAAGAAAGACTTTTCAGCATCATAGACAACTGTTTTTTCACTAAAGGTGGTACCCGAAAATTTAAATATCTAGTGTTTGGCTATCAGGATACTTATTTTGTCAAACACCACGCTGATTCTACACATAAATACACTGAAGTTCATATAAAAACATGCTGGAATTTCTAATAGACAATATACTTGTAATGTTCGGAGACGTGGTCTTTCAACAAACTGTCGTCATTCCTATGGGAACCAATTGTGCTCCTTTATCAGCCGACCTGTTCCTTTATTCGTACGAAGCAGACTTCATTAAAAAACTGCTGAATCAAAAGAAGAAAAAGTTGGCGGGATCCTTTAATTTGACATTTAGATATATCGACGACGTTTTGTCAATTAATAATGACAGTTGTCATACATATGTCAATGCGATATATCCCAGCGAACTAGAAATTAAATATACAACAGAATCAAGCACATACGCTTCATACTTAGACATTTTACTTAATATAAACACAGACGGGAAATAAGCAACTGAGCTATACGACAAACGCGACGATTTCGGCTTTCCCATCGTAAATTTTCCACATTTAAGTAGTAATATCCCTCAGTCACCCGCATATGGAGTTTATATTTCACAAATGATCCGATATGCCAGGGCGTGTGCAACATATGAAGATTTCATATACAGATACTGATAAATTATTGACACAGGGATAACGAAAACCGCGTTTAATGTCAACGTTCCGCAAATTTTACGGTCGGTATAATAGTCTTGTTTGCGACTACTCTGTTTCACTAAGTGGAATGTTGGGTTGCCTTTTCGTTGGCGGTTGTTGAGACGTCTGTACCAATTGTGACGAGGATACACTCCTCACGTGTTTCATTGGACTTGACTGTGAACTCACGGCGGGTGTGACCGGTGGACAGGGGATGCTTACTCCTTCATGGCACCTGATCCCACCTCTGGCTTTCCAAAGGTCCGTGTTTGTCCATTTTTACCGGATTTGTATCTAAGTTCTAGACATTCTATTTGTTTATACTTTGGTATCTGAATTTTTGTATATATTATATACACTATAATTTAAGTGATTTTAGGCATTATACAAATGAGGCTGTAACTAAAAATAGACATGGTGCAACAAAGTTTAAGGTGTGTTTTTGTCTTCCTATTTATAAAACGTTTCAAAAATATAAAAATATTTCAAAAGTTCTGACATGCCATTTGGACGATTTTTTTCTATTTAACATGGTGTTCCAGACTGGCTTTTAAGAGATTACAGTTATACGTTATTTACGGAAAGATTTACTTCAGAGGGAAGTTTTACTCAAGTGACATATATGGGAAATAAGTCTAATGGACAAACCAAGTACAGGAGATTATAAAATGTTGTTTTTTGTTATTTATTTCATTTATATACCTATAACACCATTTACATTCTAATATTTTTCAAAAGCTAAGAGTAAAACAGTTATCTTTTTACAGTGGTTACTCTTAGATGGATTTGGGTATGCATTTAGATTTATTATTTAGCCTTGTATGAGACCACTTTCTTTCTAGAAAATATACATATGTTTTTAATTGGAGCTCTACTGATGAAGTCTAAATGACAGAAACGATTGCCATGAGCATTTTAACTGTGGTATATTATGTTTATAATGTTCATTATTTCAAGTTTTCCTTTGATTTGCAGTTAATGTAAATACTAATTTGTGTAATCTATAGTCTATTTCATTCCAATGATTCGTCGATCAATTTATCGTCCGAAATATCCAAAATCAGTTAATGTAATTTATATCAGTAAATATTTTTCTTAAAGCTTTGTTTGCATGAACTGATATAGGTATTTTACATTCATTGATAAAACATTTCAAAATAATAGCTTTATCTCTCAAATATCAAAGGTCCAAAGATGTCAATTAATTCTATGTAAAGTATATAAGGAGACACGCACCATCGTATTTGAACCGGAAGTGATTATAAGTAAACAATCAATATTAAAATAAACAGAGACACGAACTATTCCTTGTACTCTTTTAATTAGAGTAAACGCAGACAAGGCATTTAAACGTGATATACAACATAAGCATAACTTTTAGCAAGGATTCAATTTCGGCATTATTAGCGAGATCGCTAAAATTGGATATCGCTAACAATTCATTCTTCATCGTAGGTAAGAGTTATCTTATTTTAATTATAACGTCGCTAATTTTCCCCCCTAAAATCATATATCATATTTTAGGACAAAACGTTAAATTTTACACTTATACCGTATAAACTACATGTAATATTTCAGACAAAAGAAATAATTTCTTTGACTTCTGTAATTCAAACTAATCACATATCTGATTAATATTGATATCTGTTATCAGATATTTAAGAATGTATCAACTGTGAAAAATGTTTGAAAATCAAAAGAAATATGAAATTGTGGTGTACGTGGTTTTAGAAACCTAATGCAAAGAGGATTAAGTACACGGGCTGTAATTTTTATGTTTGCTCTCTCCTGACACTATTGATTTTTTCAATTTGCTAATCGGGAGTAATGTAGAATAAGATCTGGTTCGGAAAATGTGACCCATAATATATATTACACACATACGCACACACATGTACGCATACACGCACACACGCACACACATACACACTAATTTCAAAGTGGAAGTTTTTATTGAAATCATTATTCGTACAATTTACATTGGTACATCGCCTTAAGTCCATTCTCCCGAGAAACTACTTTGTATCAAAAACTATAATTATTCATTTCTCTTTAACTTTTCTTAATAGATATTTAATAAAGCCATACCAGCCACTAAATCATTTTGTCATTCAGACCAATTTGATTAGTCCGTCAACTAGATGTACTGTAAAATTACCAGACTAGTGTCTATACATATTTTACAATTATTCCATTCGTGTTGTATACAAACATGTATAATCGCACCTTTTCATCAGAACGTAAACACCTGTCATTATAGATGAAATTGACTTCGTCGATCCCAGTTAGATATACGGGAGTGTTTCCATATTTATCTGCACGCATATTTACAGCACTGGAGAGGCGTGCAATAAGATAAGGTAAGAATGCACATAAATACAAAATGAAAACTACAGATCAACACCAAAAGAAACAACAAAACATCCAAGACATGGATACGAAAACATCCAAAACATAGATACGAGAAACAGTGGAAACTTGCTTAAAAACCACCTTTTGATTTTTCGACCCTTTACACAACAATCCCTCATCAAAAGCTCAAAAACAGATTAACATCTATTATACAAAACTCTTTTGTATACAAAAATGGAAATCGCCGATATAAATATATGATGTTAGGTCATTAAGAACCTTATTTTGTCAAGGAACACTCTGATTCCAATAACAAGTACACTGAAGACGATTCCAATGGGTACCAATTGTGCACTTCTCTTGGCTGACATAGTTTTGTATTCATATGAAGTGGAATTTATACAGTCTCTGCTCTCCAAAGGATACACACAGTTAGCATCTCGGTTCAATTTTACTTACAGGTATATCGACGATGTTCTGTCAATAAATAATTCAGAGTTTCGGAATTACCTCGGCCAGATGTATCCTGTTGAGCTAGAGATCAACGAGACGACAGAGAGAAACAAATCTGCTTCTTACCTAGATTAACTCCTGTCGATTGGAAAAGACGGTCAACTTCACACATCCCTCATGACAAACGAGACGATTTCATTTCCTTATCACAAACTTCCCGTTTCTAAGTAGTAATATTCCATCTTCTCCTGCCTAACCTATGGCGTTTTCATTTTACAACTTATATGTTATGCCAGGGCATACTCTTCTTATGGATGTTTTATTCTGAGAGATAAACGACTAGCCAATAAACTACTTACACAAGGTTACGTTGTTGAAGGCTTGGAGTCGTCGTTTAAGAAGTTTTACTGTCGATACGGGGTCGTTTTAAGCATTATGAAGTCCTCCTTCAGAGATATTAGATAGTATTCTGGATCACGGCCACAGACAGTGACTCCGATTAACCAATCATGCTTTTCATCAAATTTGACCTTTTTACCAAATTTGACCCGTTCATCAAAGTAAACAAACATTTAGCATCTTGGTCCAATTAAGGATTGTTTCTGTAAAGCACAAAGTGCTGCATAATGAATTTTGCTTCCTTAATCCATTGCATTTATAGTCGATGCATTCCAAAAAATGAAAAACAATCCTTCTATTTATATATATTATTATTTTCTGTGAATCTGTAGTAAGCTGGTTACGAAATTCCTTCTGTGTAATTGGCTTTGCGGTAGGAGTTTTTTCATATGAAGTAACAGCTAAACAGCTGTGTGAGACGAGTAGTTCCCATTTTCTGTCCGGAAATACTAAATGGAATTAAGATTTATTTTCTTATTTTCATATCATTTTGAAAGAAACCAGTGATATGGGAAATTTCGAATAAGTGTCAGATTTGTTTTTAAGTAATTTTAGAGTATTCGACTGCTTGGTAACCGGAAGGTTAAATATGTCAGAAGAGAATTTAATATGCAAATGGCCGCGCCCATGAGTATGCTGTATAATGTATTTACAACGAATTTGCAATTGAAATCTGATATATTTTTAATGGGATATACTATAGAAAGTTTGAGTGTGACTCACAAGAAATGAGACAGTAAATATTCATTCATGACAACTGAAAGTAGCCATTTTATTTGACATTTTTTACCAATCAGCTGGGAACTATAAAATGATTGGTACGTAACTTACGAAAGTATGCCTATTTCACACGACCTGATTTCACACGATACGGGTGACAAAATGTTTCTGATTGGAATATACAGTGTAGGCAAACAAATCGACTTGTTTATCAAAATGTGCTTGACAAAGTTGAACTAGGCCTTAGTCTCTTTTTTCTGTTGTAACCTACGAATCAAACTTTCATTTCTGTGACAGACTGTGGTCTGTGGTTCTGTCATAACATCATAGCATGACCTAGATATATCGCAAAATGGGCCTGTAGGCTGTACAATGTGCTACAGATGTAGTCTCGTGTTTCCGATTTCTTTCTGTGTTTTTATTTGTTTTGTGGTAGGCCTAATGTATGGCTTTTAGGATTAAATATATAAGAAATAAAACATGTGATATTCTATTCTTTATTGATTCGTTCATGTATTCTTACGCTGAAAAGTAAAGCGGTTAATACTTAGGGTACGCGACTGCATTTACAGAATATACAATATATCGCTCTATATACTTGCAATGAAGGGGATTGCAGTCGGTAAATATGTTTACTTACAGGTATATCGATGATGTTATGTCCATAAATAATTCAGAATTTCAGAATTACCTTTTCAAGATGTATCCTGTTGAGCTAGAGATCAATGAGACGACAGAAAGCAACACATCTGCTTCTTATCTTGATTTACTCCTGTCGATTGGAGAAGACGGTCAACTTCACACATTCCTCTATGACAAACCAGACAATTTCAATTTCCATATAACAAACTTCCCGTTTCTAAGTAGTAATATTCCATCTTCTCCTGTCCGTTCGTTTTCATTTCACAACTTATACGTTATGCCAAGGCATGCTCTTTCTCTGAATGTTTTATTCTGAGAGGTAAACGACTAGCCAATAAACCACTTACACAAGGTTACGTTGTTGAAGGCTTGGAGTCGTCGTTTAAGAAGTTTTATGGTCGATACGGGGATCTTGTTAAACATTATGAAGTCCCTCTCAAAGATATTAGATAGTATTCTGGATCATGGCCACCGACAGTGACTCCGATTCACCAATCATGCTTTTCACCGAACTTGACCTCATCACCAAACTTGACCTTTTTACCGAATTTGACCCGTTCATCGAACTAGAAGGTTTCCATAGAAAATTTGCGACGGGTGTGGCATGCCAGCAGAAGACACTGACTCCTTCCGGACACCTTGTCTTATCCCGTTTGGGATTCGTAATTCGTAATTGTTGAGACCATTTGCACATCTAATTCGTCGTGTTATAATGGACTTGAGTTTTGATTATTGATTGGTACTTCTTCAAATTTCTTTAAGACCAGACCACCTTACCATTCAAACTGGTTTTAGTCAGTCACTTAGATGGTTTCATTGCATTTATCATTTAGCCAATATCCTAAGTGTATATAAACGCAATTGAGTGTCAACAGTACAGTACAGAATACCAAACACGGTACAAATTATCGTACATATTAAGGACCTCTGTGGAAATACATTTTGGAGTCTGGTACAACAGGTGAGTCACAATTTCCTGCCAATATATCATACCCGCCACATATCTACAGTCAGGTAAATGAATTGAACTGAGATCGTTTATAAAATGAAATATCTTTATTTGGAGTTTTGTTTGTTTGTCTGTTTGTGTTTGTTTCAACGATATTTCAGTTATATCGTGGCGATCTTGATTTGGAGGTATAACAAATTTACGAAGAAGTCAAAATGAAGAAGTACCATTAGATATTCGAAACTCTAAGTTCATTAAAATATGACAAGTTGGATATAGGAAATGGTCTCAACATGACGAACAATTACGAATACGATAAGACAATGGAATATTGAAGCAGGCAGAATGAGAAGGATTAGATACTCATACCTTACTAACCAGGGGTTTTCGCCAAGAGTCGGGAGTCAGGGATGCTTACTCCTCCATGGCACCTGATCCCACCTCTTGGTTTCCAGAGGTCCGTGTTTGTCCATTTTTACCGGATTTGTATCTATGTCCTGGACATTCTATTGATTTATACTTTGGTATCTGAATTTGTTTACATTTGGAATAACCAATGATAAAATTCGACCAAAATCTTAAATTGAACAGATTGAGAATCATAGTAATGGCGAAGCATATATTACATCTATTTCACAATTTGCAAAGAGTTGCATAACATATTTAACATATGAACATGCTGTCATCCCAGTTTCAATTGGTAACATGCCAATTTTACAAAATATGGTTCTGCTTGATTCTATAAACCGATTATATTTTTTAAGTTTTGCTTTTACCTGAAATGTATTTCCATTTAGAATTGAATTTGGAATTGAGCTGCTGTAATCTAGATTAAAAACGTACTATCAATTAAACATAGCGCGCATTAAGTGTTCTGTACTTTCTAGTTATAAGATATCTTAAACCATTAAAACAGTGAAGACATACACGACCGGCTGTGTATATTCTGTATATAGGCTACGTATTATTGAACTGTTACGAGTACAGATTGAGAACTTTCCATTTTAATTAAACAGTTACGTAAACGTTAGACAATAAGCAAGACCATTAAAAGCCTGCATGCACATTATCTTTATCTAAATATTATCAGTACACTCATTAGTTTTCCAAATCAATCAAGACAGATTGAATGTCTGTAAAATTTAAAGATCAATGTATGGTTTATTATGACAACTTACATAAGTCACTTAGCGTGCTTTTCCGGTGCATGTGAGGTCAACATTTAAGGTAATGAACATATCTAGTTCCACTAGCCTTGTAAGTACGTTTTCCACAAACTTATATATTACTTTACTGGAAATTATATCTATTTCATCTATTGGAGTAACACACACACACACACACACACACACACACACACACACACACACACACACACACACACACACACACACACACACACACACACACGCACGCACGCACGCACGCACGCACGCACGCATATACACTTCAAAATGGCGTCAAGTTCTAACTACCTGCCACCAGCCGCATTCTTGCATTTTCACCGATCTTGACCTTTTCGCCGAACTCGAGAGATATTTCTGTGTAACATTTGCGGCGGATGTAGCATCTAATAGGGGACGCTGCCTCCGTCCGGACATCTTGACCCACCTCGTTTGGGATTCGCAATTGTTCTGCATGATGGGGCCATGTTTTAATATACAATTTGTCGTATCCTAAAGGACTTCGAGTTTCGATAACTGATTGATACTTTTTCATTTTTATTTACGTTGTACCGTGTTTTGTGTTCGGAAAAGCAAATGCGGTTTTGTACTTATTCTCGTGCTATGAAAGGACGTAGAAACTACGTCATGATTTACGACGATACCATAAAAGATAACTATGGCTACATTGCAATTTCTTTATAATTCTAAAATGTCGTGGCTCTGCCACGATTTATCGCTTCGCCTCTATTCCCAGAAGACATTCCTCGCCATAGCATGTAATCCGGCCTTCGTTCAATGTGAAGGGTTTTTAAGCCCCGACAACACGGCTCTTACTTTTCAATTACAACCTGGTGACCATTTTGGTGTTGAGTAGAACAGTTACGGACGCTAACCGTAACAGTCAACATCGGTGCATATGGTGTTTACATCTCTCAGGTGATACACTATGTCAGAGTTTGCAGACATTCCAAGACTCCGTGTGTCGTTTCGAACTTTTTTGTAAACATGTGATTTTGAAAGGTGCGTGATGATACGTTGTAATTAACGCGACCAATGCTCAGTCACAGTCCATAGCAATGTAATCCCAGTCATTTGTTTCAGAATCATTGTGTTCTCTAATGCAGCTTAAATGAACCCTTGTGTTTTCTCTGGGACTGTCTCTGACTTTTCCTTTAATTGTTTTTCAAAATGTAACTTTTATAATTCTCTCTACCTTCTTCAATGGTCCATGCATATGGATAGATTATGTATGTAGTCCAGTTTCTGGAATTTAGCCCAGAGCAAAAAAGTAAAAATGCTAAGATTGTGTCCATAGGGGAATCTAATTTATGATAGAAAAATACCATAATTATCTATTTGGTATTCATTCGAAGATATACAAAAATACGACAATATACATTTATATTAATTCGATGTCAACTGATGAAGTCATATCGACAGAATACATTAGCATTTGACTGTCTCTTTATTAAAACTATACCTATTGTTAATGATATTTAAGACACCACCTCACAAATAAGACCAATTTTAGTCAGTCAGTCAGGTGGTCTTAATAGCGAGGTTTCACTGCTACACCGGACAAATCAGACAACTTTCAGTCAGTCAATTAGGTGATCTGAATAGCGAGGTTTCACTGTAACACCGGACAAATCAGACAACATTCAGTCGGTCAGTTATGTGGTTTTAATAGTGAGGTTCCATTATAATACCTCACAAATCAGGCAATTTTCAGTCAGTCAGTTAGGTGGTTTTAATAGTGAGGTTTCACTGTAACACTGGACAAATCAGACAACTTTCAGTCAGTTAGTTAGGTGGTCATAATAGCGAGGTTCCATCGTAACACCTCACTAATCAGACAAATTTGAGTCAGTTAGGTTGCCTTAATAGCGAGGTTACATCGTAACATCTCACAATTCAAACTGCTTTGAGTCAGTCAGTCAGGTCATCTTAATAGCGAGGTTTCACTGTACATGATTTCGTATTCATGGACAAACCGCTTTGAAGTTTATCACATGATAGCCAGTTTGAACAGGGATTCACAAAACAGTGTTAGACAAGAGTATAATTCTATTTTGATCTATGTGACCGAACAGCAATATCAAACCTACAACTATATATTATTACATTGATTTGAAGCACTATGCTTAAAGAAAAGAAGACAATTATCAAAATTGAATTTTTGTTGTATTGATTGCATGTCTGTCTGGACCCAGATCAAAATCGCAATATTTCTTAAGGTTTCGTCTGTGATGTCCTCGTGTACACTCCCATGCTCTTCACCATTCATTTTTATTGTTACTACGCTGTTTAACGACCAAGGCTTTTCACTTTTAGAAAAGTTAATTGCTATCAGTGCAAAAAGATACTTTGCCAGTATAGTCAAATACTTTTACATTTAACACGTCTGTGACTGGGACATCAGTTTAAATGCAACACACAGGAACCTATCCTATACGCTCTTATGCCGGGCACCTGTCATAGAAATTGTTACCGTCACATGACAGTCTCTGTCGATTTAAAACCACGGACCCATTGTTCTGGCACCTCTCTCACACTACAACACTTCGGGAAAATCGGTTATTTTTTAAACGGATATATAACAGGGTACATACATTACAAAAGGACCACGTATCCCCCTTCGTGCTCACTGGCACATAAGGCCCTGATGAGGGTATGGACATTACTGATTCTCGTTTAGTTTACTCAGAATGTGACGATCTGGATAACAAAATAGACATGTAGGCTTTGATTTGATATTTATCTTGTCTCAGTCGATAATTTTATGTTTTGCTCGTCTCTGATCAAGTATAGTTTTGTAATTACGTTATAGATTTTATAGATTTGTTAAAGAAAGAATCGGTCACTTTCGTTTTTGCTTTTGTGAAATTATGAGTTCATCGATCATTGAGTTGGATTATTTTAATATGTCTTTATGTAATGTGTGTTTGGTTGTTTGGATTGAGAATCCCCCTCTCTCTCTGTCTCTGTCTCTCTCTCTCTGTCTGTCTGTCTGTCTGTCTGTCTGTCTGTCTGTCTCTCTCTCTCTCTGTCTCTCTCTCTCTCTCTCTCTCTCTCTCTCTCTCTCTCTCTCTCTCTCTCTCTCTCTCTCTCTCTCTCTCTCTCTCTGTCTGGAGACTGAAATGATTGTGTTAACGTTGGCGTGTTACCATGATGTTTATATCACATGGTATATATAATCAGGTGATTTTTATATCACAAGGTATATATAATCAGGTGCTAAGAATTTGCATTGGTGAAAATTGCTGTCGTCCCAATTTTCCATTTTACTTCCACAAACTAAATATAGCCTAGATAAAGTATCCTCTGCAGTGTAAAGGAGGAGATCAATATTGATTTATGAAAAACGACGTAAGGAAGATCGTACTTCGTCAGACGTTAATGGATGATACCAAATATATAAATGATCGTTTAACATTAGAGGTATTTTTGCACAAATAATTCCGATACACGTATTTTGTCATTAAACCATATGTTAATTATTTTTTATGGCAAAGAAAAGGTTACGATGAAAATATACAGTAATCAGCTTATCATGTTGACAAGGTAATCAAGCTACGAGTTACATTATCTGTTTTCATGCATGTATATATATATATATATATATATATATATATATATATATATATATATATATATATATATATATATATATATATATATATATATATATATATATAACCCATTGAGAAGAAGCTCTATATATCGGCACGCTTGTATATAAATATTGAGTCACAAAAATAATGATAAGTGAGTTAAAAGCAAATTATTAAAAGCACAAATTATTTAAAATCATTGATGATACAATCCCATCAATTTCAATATCACTTGATGAAAATTTGGTAAACCTTTCTCGAGTTGTTTTACTCCTTCACGATTTGTCATAATGGTATGCAGCTTCAAAGCAAATAGTAGGGCAACATCATTTCCGGTTTAGCAGATATCGAATACATGTATATAATTTGGTATATGGAAACCGTCCACTGATATGTACCAGCTATGACAAAAAAAAAAAAAAAAAAAAAAAAAAAAAACTTAACAATGATCTGAACTCAGTTCCTTGCATATCACTAAATGCCGTCACTGTGAATATCAAATAGTAGAAACGGACCTGTTGTGACAAAAATGAACGGAATGGAACAAGCCGGAAATGTCATATACGGTAATGTATGTGAAAAATGGTAGGGAATGTATACGTTTTATGAACTGGCATTAAAACATATAAACCCAATGAAAACCACTTGAGTACAATAAGGATTTAGAATCACAGATACCAAAGTATAAATATTCAGGATGTCCAGGATACAATATACAAATCACAGATACCAAAGTATAAATATTCAGGATGTCCAGGATACAATATACAAATCACAGATACCAAAGTATAAATATTCAGGATGTCCAGGATACAATATACAAATCACAGATACCAAAGTATAAATATTCAGGATGTCCAAGATACAATATAGAAATCACAGATACCAAAGTATAAATATTCAGGATGTCCAGGATACAATATACAAATCACAGATACCAAAGTATAAATCTTCAGGAAGTCCAAGATACAATATAGAAATTACAGATACCAAAGTATAACTATTCAGGATGTCCAGGATACAATATACAAATCACAGATACCAAAGTATAAATCTTCAGGATGTCCAGGATACAATATACAAATCACAGATACCAAAGTATAAATATTCAGTATGTCCAGGATACAATATAGAAATAACAGATACCAAAGTATAAATCTTCAGGAAGTCCAAGATACAATATAGAAATTACAGATACCAAAGTATAACTATTCAGGATGTCCAGGATACAATATACAAATCACAGATACCAAAGTATAAATATTCAGGATGTCCAGGATACAATATACAAATCACAGATACCAAAGTATAAATCTTCCGTATGTCCAGGATACAATATAGAAATCACAGATACCAAAGTATAAATCTTCAGTATGTCCAGGATACAATATAGAAATCACAGATACCAAAGTATAAATCTTCCGTATATCCAGGATACAATATAGAAATCACAGATACCAAAGTATAAGTCTTCCGTATGTCCAGGATACTATATAAAAATCTGGCAACAATTGGACAAACACAGACCTCTAGAAATCTAGAGGCGAGATCAGGTACCATGTAGTATTAAGCATCTCCTGTTGACTGGTCACAACCGTCAAGTTGTTTCATTCTTTCGGGAAATAAAAATTAAACAATCATATCAACATAGTTTTGTTTTGAAAATTACAGCATAAATTATTTTACCGAAAAATGTTTTGAATCAGAAAACATACACATCTCATTGATATATTTCAAAGACAAGGGAGGGGGATTGGATAAAAAAATTACATGCATTAAATGAAAGTTATGCCTACTTTAAGTGCTGTTTAGGAAGAATGATAATGATAACGTCGTTATGACGTCACAATCAATATCTCTGTGTTGTTGTAAATATAATTGAAATAAATATCCCACTTTACCATTTGCCATGAAGAAAACAACTGTTAATTGTCGAAACACGTGCAATAAATGTAAGTAAACTACATCTTTCAGATGAAATTATGGATGTAGAAAAGATGAGTTTATATTTTATGCACCGGATTCGATTTTTATCAATTTGTTTTATACACACAACAGAGTAATCTTAAATATATTAGAACCTTGTGTGTTATAGCAAATATTTATACGTAGTAAAATGTCAACTGGAATATTACCTCTAACTTTCACACATACACACAAACACACACACACATACACACAGACAAACACATACACATATACACAGACGAATACAAACACGCACACATACATACATACACACACATGTACACAGACAGACAAACAGGTACATACGCATACACACAGACAAACACACCGACATACACACAGACAAACACACATATACACAAATAAACAAACTCGCACACATTCACACATACAAACACAGATTCAGAAACAGACAAATACACACAGACAAACACACACATACACACATACACATAAACACGCAAATTCACAAACACGCACGCGCACACAAACGCACATATACGAACACACATTCACATATGCACAAACACACAATTACACAAAGATATGAATACAGACGCATGATAACACTCTTAGGCATAAAGTAATAACACGCATAAACGCATGCTCAGACACACATATAAACACAAACAAACACATATGAATACAAATATACTCTTACAGACACGTACATACATACGTACAAAAACATACACACGCACAAATGCACACACAAATTCACATATACACGCTTGGAAACACACACATACACTCCTTACAAACTAAATTAAAAATAAACGGTTTCTAATTGTATAAGCCGGTATTTTACCTCTCAAAATATAACTACAGATTCTATGGAAATACAGTTAATATCATTTTTAAACTTAACTATACGACAAATGCGACGATTTCGGCTTTCCCATTTTCCGCATTTAAGTAGTAATATCCCTCAGTCACCCCCATATGGAGTTTATATTTCATAAATAATCCGATATGCCAGGGCGTTTACAACATATGGATATTTAACATATACAGAAGTAAACTACTCACTGACAAATTATTGACACAAGGATATCGAAAACCGCGTTTGATGTCAACGTTCCGCAATTTTTATGGTCGGTATAATAGTCTTGTTTGCGACTCCTCACGTGTTTCATTGGACTTTACTGTGGACTTACGGTGGGTGTGACCGGTCGACAAGGGATGCTTACCCCTCCATGGCACCTGATCCCACCTCTTGGTTTGCAGAGGTTCGTATCTGTCCTTTTTGTCCGGATTTTTACCTATGTCCTGGACATTCTTTTGATTTATACTTTGGTATCTGAGATTTATTATATTCTAAATATAGAGTATGGAACTTGCCGTTAACACGATTGGAATTACTGTGATTGTTAGTTACATTGTAGAATTTGTGTATACATGTACATGTATCTATATATTTATATAATGAAGCATAACACTTTGTCCCCTTAACCTCCTAACGACAAATAGTTTGGTATCAGTTTAATTTGGTCTATTTTGGTACTTTCATTATATATGAAATGGTGTATGAAGAGCTTCATCAGACAATGAGACAATATACTAATCAGTTGATCATTGGATAAACACATAGAAACAATTGTACAACAGGTAACTAAACACATAGAAACAATTGTACAACAGGTATCTAAACACATAGAAACAATTGTACAACAGGTAACTAAACACATAGAAACAATTGTAAAACAGGTAAATAAACATAGTAAAACATTGTACAACAGGTAACTAAACATAGTAAAACATTGTAAAACACGTAACTAAACACATAGAAACAATTGTACAACAGGTAACTAAACACATAGAAACAATTGTACAACAGGTAACTAAACACAGAACAATTGTACAACAGGTAACTAAAAATAGTAAAACATTGTACAACAGGTAACTCACTATAGTAAAACATTGTAAAACAGGTAACTCACTATAGTAAAACATTGTAAAACAGGTAACCGAACATAGTAAAACATCATAAAACAAGTAAATCAACATCATAAAACATTGTAAAACAGGTAGCTCAATATGGCAAAACAGGTAACTCAACATGGCAAAACAGGTAACTCAACATCACAAAACATAATCTAACATAGTAAAACATTATGAAACAGGTAACTCAATATTGCAAATTAGGTAACTCAACATAGTCAAACATTGTAAAACAGGTAACTCAACATCAAACAAAACATAACTGTAAAACAGGTAAAACAGGTTAAACATAGTAAACATTGTAAAACAGGTTATGAAAAACATTGTAAAACAAGTAATCAACATAGTAAAACAGGTAACTCAACATAGTCACACATTGTAAAACAGGTTACTCAACATAGTCAAACTTCGTAAAACTTCGTAAAACAGGTCAACATAGTCAAACATTGTAAAACAGGTTAATCAACATAGTCAAACATTGTAAAACAGGTAACTCAACATCATAAAACATTGTAAAACAGGTAATTCTAACATAGTAAAACAGGTAACAACATAGTGAAACATGTTAAAACAAGTAACTCAATATTTGCAAATTAGGTAACACAACATAGTAAAACATAAAACAGTAACTAAACATTGTAAAACATTGTAAAACACTCAACATAGTAAAATATTGTAAACAGGTAACTCAACATAGTTAAACATCGTAAAACAAGTAACTCAACATAGTCAAACATTGTAAAACAGGTTAATCAACATAGTCAAACATTGTAAAAAGGTAACTCAACATAGTCAAACACTGTAAAACAGGTAACTCAACATAGTCAAACATTGTAAAACAGGTTAATCAACATAGTCAAACATCGTAAAAAGGTAACTCAACATAGTCAAACATTGTAAAACAAAACATAGTAAAACAAAAACATAGTCAAACATTGTAAAACAGGTTAATCAACATAGTCAAACATCGTAAAAAGGTAACTCAACATAGTCAAACATTGTAAAACAGGTAACTCAACACAGTGAAGCATTGTAAAATAATTAACTCAACATAGTCAAACATTGTAGAACAGGTAATTCAACATAGTAAAGCATTGTAAAACAGGTAACTCAACATAGTAAAACATGTTAAAACAAGTAACTCAACTTAGTATAACATTCTAAAACAGGTAACTCAACATAGTAAAACATTGTATTACAGGTAACTAAACATAGTCAAACATTGTAAAACAGGTAACTCAACATAGTAAAACTCAACATAGTAGTAAAACATTGTAAACAGTAAAACAGTAAAACATAAAACTCAACAAGTAAAACATTGTAGTAAAACATAGTAAAACATTGTAAAACAGGTAACGCAACATAGTAAAATATTGTAAAACAGGTAACTAAACATAGTAAAACATTGTAAAACAGGTAACTCAACAAAGTAAAATATTGTAAAACAGGTAACTCAACATAGTAAAATATTGTAAAACAGGTAACTAAACATAGTCAAACATTGTAAAACAAGTAACGCAACATAGTAAAGCATTGTAAAACAGGTAACTCAAAATAGTCAAACTTTGTAAACAGGTAACTCAACATAGTAAAACATTGTAAACAGGTAACTCAACATAAAACATAGTCAAACATTGTAAAACAAGTAACGCAACATAGTAAAGCATTGTAAAACAGGTAACTCAAAATAGTCAAACTTTGTAAACAGGTAACTCAACATAGTAAAACATTGTAAACAGGTAACTAAACATAGTAAAACATTGTAAAACAGGTAACTCAACATAGTAAAACATTGTAAAACAGGTAACTCAACATAGTAAAACATTGTAAAACAGGTAACTCAACATAGTAAAACATTGTAAAACAGGTAACTAAACATAGTCAAACATTGTAAAACAAGTAACGCAACATAGTAAAGCATTGTAAAACAGGTAACTCAAAATAGTCAAACTTTGTAAACAGGTAAAATATTGTCAACATAGTAAAACATTGTAAAACAGGTAACTCAACATAGTAAAACATTGTAAAACATTGTAAAAAAACAGGTAACTCAACATAGTAATAGATTGTAAACATTGTCAACATAGTAAAACATTGTAAAACAGGTAACTCAACATAGTAAAACATTGTAAAACAGGTAACTCAACATAGTAAAACATTGTAAAACAGGTAACTCAACATAGTAAAACATTGTAAAACAGGTAACTCAACATAGTAAAACATTGTAAACAGGTAACTAAACATAGTAAAACAGGTAACTCAACATAGTAAAACATTGTAAAACAGGTAACTCATAGTAAAACATAGTAAAACAGGTAACTTGTAAAAACAGGTAACTCAACATAGTAAAACATTGTAAAACAGGTAACTAACGCAACATAGTAAACAGGTAACATTGTAAAACATTGTAGGTAACTCAAAACATAGTAAAACATAGTAATAGTTGTAAACAGGTAACTCAACATAGTAAAATAGTAAAACATTGTAAAACAGGTAAAACAGGTAAACAGGTAACTAAACATAGTAAAACATTGTAAAACAGGTAACTTGTAAAACATTGTAAAACAGGTAACTCAACATATAGTAAAAACATTGTAAAAACAGGTAAACTCTAAACATAGTAAAACATTGTAAAACAGGTAACTAAACATAGTAAAACATAGTAAAACAGGTAACTGTAAAACAGATTGTAAACAGGTCTCAACATAGTAAAACATTGTAAAAAACAGGTAACTAACAACATAGTAAAAACAGGTAACAACATTGTAAAACAGGTAACATAAAAAACATAGTAAAACATTGGAAAAAACATGTAAAACAGGTAACTCAACATAGTAAAACATTGTAAAACAGGTAACTCAACATAGTAAAACATTGTAAAACAGGTAACTCAACATAGTAAAACATTGTAAACAGGTAACTAAACATAGTAAAACATTGGAAAAACATGTAACTCAACAAAGTAAAATATTGTAAAACAGGTAACTCAACATAGTCAAACATTGTATTACAGGTAACTCAACATAATAAAACATTGTAAACAGGTAACTAAACATAGTAAAAGATTGTAAAACAGGTAACTCAATATAGTAAAACATTGTAAAACAAGTAACTCAACATAACATTTAGTGCGTTATAGAAATTATATAAAAGGTAATTACATCGATCTTGAAAGTTTATTGAAAACAAAGACAAGAAAATATTACAGCACTAGTTATTCTAATAAAACTACAAAATATGTTTTTTCATGATGAATAGTTCAGTTACTTGGTCTCCTCATTTCCGAACAATATGTTTTTTTGACAGAAAATAAGTAACGCATTATTCCATCTATATGAATATATCAATACATAAACAATTTAGGCAGCGAAGAATTGCATGGTTGATTCCTCGTTATATAGCTAGAATGTATCGGCATCCCACTAGCATAAATATCAATTGAAATAGTTTGTGCTTTAAACGGCTATATCACTAATTGAATACATTGACTGTCAAGCATTACGATTTTATTAGCCGTTTTTATAATAAGTACCCTCCTCCAGTATTCAATTATACGGTAACTGTTTGTATATCAGAAAATAATGTTATAGTGGTAGAAATAGGAGCTCTAAGTGCGTGATGTTTGTCTATATTTTGTGATTTACTGACGTAAATAAATATATATGCCAAATTACGTACCATAGGTTTTGTAGCATTAACAAGAAAAATGAAATGTCAATTTTTGGAATTCCATTTTCTAAATCATATTTTGCGCAAAAATCTGCAGTTACTCTGCCAATGTTTAGGTAGACTGAAGTCTAGTTTTGGTTGAGAAATTAATGTTATAACTTGTGATTTACTGTTCTTAATTCATTATTTTATTTTTGTACAGTATCTTCTGGATTGTTAAAAGTTTCGTGTTCTTTTTTTTAATTTAATCGTTTGACTGTATATTGAGGTTCTGATTGTCATTCATGAATCAATTACAAAAGTCCGTTGTGTACTGCAATAACAGTTTTATTTGTAACACTCTTTCTGTCCCGTCTGTGTTGGGTGATGGGAGTGATGCTCGTGCAAGTATTGTATAGACAAAATCAAATGATATAACACACACACACACACACACACACACACACACACACACACACACACACACACACACAACACACACACACACGCACACGCACACAGACAAACACACACACAAACACACAAACACACATACATACACACAGACACACACAGACAAACACACACAAACACACAAACAACCACTAACACATACAAACACACAGACACACACAAACACACATAAATACACTCACACACAAACACACACAAACACACACATACAAACACACATACAAACACACACACAAATACACACTCACACACAGAAACACACACACAGACACACACACATACATGCACACAGACACACACACAAACACACAGACAAACACACAAACACACATACAAACACACATACATGCACACACACAGACAAACACAAACACACACACAAACACAAACACACACACACACACAAACACACACTAACACATACAAACACACACACAAACACACACACACAAATACACTAACACACACAAACACACACACAAACACACACACACACAAACACACACAAACACACACATGCATTGTGGTTTAATACTGACATCATCAGACGTGTATTAACATTAACAAACCAATAGTTTTTCTCTTACATACCTCAAATACGACTGTGAACAAAATGTATAAAACAGTGTTACTTTTACCCAAAACAAAACTAAAATATACCAATAATATTTTCATCTTAATGAAATCCACATGAAATAGCAAACGCATTCGGTCTGTTACCTTAGTCCATTCATCAGTTGAGCTCTTATTTAAAAGTTATGTGTATTTTCTAAAGAGAAAGTGGTATTATACAAGGCCAAATAATATCTCTAAAAGTATAGCCGAAATCCGTCTAAGAGTAACCACTGTTAAAATGACTATCTTAGCTTTAGAGAAAATTTGAATTTAAAAGATGTTAACAGTGCCAAATATTACTTTAGTATATGATGAACAGCTGGTACCGAAATACCAGGTACTAGGTTTATGTATACCCCCGGGGACTCAAACGGTCCACCAGCAGTGGCAACGACCTAGTGGTTATAAATATTATAAACATAATACCAAAGTTATAATGCTCAAGACGATATCGTTTCTGTCAATTAGACTTCATCAGTTGAGCTCCAATATCTTACAGGAATCATCAGCTATATTTTTGGTTAATTTTGAATTAAATAAAAAACATAGCTGCATCATAAATAATTACAAAATTATTGATTTATTGCAAAATGACATTTGTATTTCATAATGTAAGTAGATATTGTCTTAAACTTTGTGTTGAATTTAGTTAAATATTTAAAAGCATTTTTTGTTGAATTTAGTTAAATATCTTTTATGGTAAAACATCACGCATCTCTCAATCTAGTACCATAAAATGAAGCAAACATGATTTTAGTTGAGTTGAAAAAAACATCCAAATAAACTCATAAACAAAATATAAATTCCATCGAATGAAACAATCGAATTAAGCACAAAAAGTGTATCTTGACTGGTACAGTCCCTTTTGTTCCTAACCAAATTGTAAAAGAAAAGATAAAGTTTAAAACTCTTCATCGGAAAGAATCATTTAAGATGATGCCACAGAAGAGTTTTGTTGATGAAATGACAAAAAAGTATAGGAAAACAGTTACTTCGGGAATGTTTTGCCAATACGTATGATTTAAACATATCAATCCCGTGTGTGTGTGTGTGTGTGTGTGTGTGTGTGTGTGTGTGTGTGTGTGTGTGTGTGTGTGTGTAGGTGTGTGTAGGTATATGTGTGTGTGTTTGTGTGTATGTGTGTAGGTGTGTGTAGGTGTGTGTGTAGGTATATGTGTGTGCATTTGTGCTAGTTTGTGTGTGTCTCTGTGTGTTTGTATGTGTAGGTGTGTGTAGGTATGTGTGTAGGGGTGTGTGTGTGTAGGTGTGTTTGTGTATGTTTGTGTGTGTATGTTTGTGTGTGTGTAGGTGTGTGTGTATGTTTGTGTGTGTGTGTTTATGTGTGTGTTTATGTGTGTGTGTGTGTGTGTGTGTGTGTGTAGGGGTGTGTGTGTGTGTGTGTGTGTGTGTGTTGTAAAATGAAGTACACCATTGACTCTTCATTGGGGGAAACAAATTAAGAACAAAACAACGGTATGAACTGTTACGTCTTTAAAGTTTTCGCAATTAAACAACACATTTCAGCATAAATTTAGTATAAAAAAATCATCGTTTGACAGTTTAAGAACTCGGAAATTATTATCTTGAAATAGTGCTTCAAGTTGCTTCTGTTTATGTAACAATTGACTTCCGATGAGTGTTTACATCTGGAGTACCGATACAGAATGATTTTATGTAAACCACTGTGTCATGAAGTCGTGATACTAAACTGAACCTTATCTCCAGTCTGAAGTGCACTGTTTGTGTGGTCATAGTTTGGCGCTATAGGTAATATTCTATCTTTTGCACTGTTTGTGTGGCCAAAGATTGGTGGAATAATTAATGTAAATTTTCATCCTGTGATCGTGAACTTGTATAGAAAGTTGTTTGAAGTAGCTAGAAATGATCATACCATGCCTGGTACAACTGACTTTGATCACAAAGACAGTTATGTCAGAATAAAATATTACAAAATACAATCACACTACATATGTTCAATATCAAACAAACGGTGCATGCTAGATAAATAAGCAACTGCGGAATTCTGACATCAAAATGGATGGGCAGTATAGTATCTAATCTGTGAAAATCGATAGATCTCTACAGTCTCGTCTCCATGGCTACAAACACAGGAATCCCGTGTGAGACACAAACCTTTCGGATAAAGACCAAGTAGACCACTGCGTGTGGTACAACATCTCCAGACTACATCAAACTTTGATTTGTGTCATGATAATTGATTTACATGCATATCATTGGTGATATCGTTTAATAGGTGCTATTTCGAAGATTCCCATAGAATGCACCAGTATTCCATTCATTAAATGTTGATGTTATTAAAATTGCACAACGGAAACAATATTAAAAACATAATACTTATATTACTGAAGTTATAGTTTTGAAAAATTCCAAACAACACGCTAAAAACTAGCGAGAAACTATATAATAAAATTTCGGTGACTCAAAAATAACCAGATTCTTGCTAATTTCACAGTTTGTTTATTCTATTCACATTTGTTTGTTTCAGTCACATTTCATCATATCGTTTGGTAGTTCAGTTTTATACTAACACTCGTTTAATTTCCATCTTTATTGCCATTAAATGCGTGTTTTTTTATTTGTATTCCGATTGCGGGTGTAGTTGCGTAATTGTGTGCGAGTATATGTTTGGTTGTGTGTGAGTATGTGTATGTATATGGATATATTTATATATAAAGTAATAAAAACAACAACACTATATATCCTAGGGTGTCGGATCTAAGCAATAGATACAATTCAGGAAAATAATATATATAAAGCACTAAAATGACTAACGACACGGACAAATATATGTTAATTTCGGGACGAACTGTCCCATCATCGGGACAAAATCATTAAGATAACATGAAAAAACGTACACATACACACTCTCACGCAAACATCAAGTCACACACACAACCATATATATCTATTGATGCAGTTATAAGCCTTTTGAATTACGTTGAACTAGCAATGATTTTGTCATACTTTACGTCCGGCAAATATATCATTTTGACCTATGTATTTTACGGTTTGGAGTGTGCCTTGTATAAACTTAATTGAAAATGATCGTTGAACAACAGGTTAACATTTGATATTTATCTGAAATGACACATATTTAACCTTATTTAACCATTTGTAATTATTTAGTATCTTAATTTTCAGCACAATATCTCCTTTACGATGCATTAGGTTATTGCTTTTATTTATTTGTTTCTCCAGTCTCTTTATCATTATTTTTAGCATTTGCTGAATTTCATTATCCGCTCCAGTGAAACATATTTACTCAGGCGGTTTATTAAAATCGCAACTTTAATCAACCCATGAAATCATAAATGTGATTAATAAATCTCATGTGAATCATTACAACGACACATGAATTTAATGCTCTTGAAATTGTTTTCCAAATCTACAAAAACGGCGATTATATATATTTTTATCGACACTTCGTGTTAATAAATTATAATTGCCTTATTCCTGATTTCCTATTATCTGTATTGTTTTGTAACATTCGCATTATCTTTGTAGTTCCGACGTGACAACCCGTTTGTTCTAACACAAATAATCACCCCCTCGGGATTGATATGCCTATTCTATCTTAGAACCAGGCATAACAGATGACAGATAAGTTGTATTATTCATTTCGGCAAATATGTTCATCTACGTTTTAATTTCTGCACTTAAAGTGATCCCATGGGAAATCAAGGCTTGGGAACGTATATGCGATTTGAAAAAAAAATGAAAAAAAAAAATCCTTTGAAACGTCTTTATTACATTGACGTAAAAACAAATAATTTCGTGGTAACGACCTGCAATTAGTTATACGAGTGACCTTATATAGTGTTTAAACTAAGAAACGTCATTTGACTAGCAAACATTGGAGCTTCTGATACAATGTCGGAAGACCCTGATACCTGTTTAACCCGATTGTTTGATGGCAGTTCGCAGTATATATCCACGAGCTATTCTTGTCACACTGAAAAGCCATTTAATTCGAAGAGTTGTCAATGATTTAGATAAATGCTTTACTATAGCTAGATAACTTGGAAATATCGATAAGACAAGTGGCAATTAGTGAAAAATGTATAAAAATAAAACTTAGGTTACAGAAATGAAAAAAAAGTTCTGTATCATTGTTCAAAACTATCATTTCTGAGGTCTAAGTTTAATGGATGTACAGGACAGAGAGAAAAACATTATGAGACGAGGCTTTACAATTTCTAAATCGTCTAAAAGATGCCAATACAAAACGATGATTATGGCAACTCAAAATCACATAAATAAGTTTTCGCAGTTGAGCCTGGTTTTTAACTAGTTACACATTTTCTCATTAATTAACTGGAGACAAACATTAACATAATGGGCTAATGTCAAAACTGCTTTGAATTATGAATATTCATTAAATGTATAGAAACCATGTTGATATTTAGTGTTTTGCAATGTTGATGGTTGATATTATAATATTAAAAAAATCTCAGATACCAAAGTATAAATCTACAGGATGTCCAGGATATAGGTACAAATCTATTAACAAAAAACACGGACTTCTGGAAATCAAGAGGTGGGATCAGGTGCCATGGAGGAGTAAACATCCCCTGTTGACTGGTCACACCCGCCGTGTGTCAACTGTCAAATACAAATGAAATACGTGAGGAACAAATCCTCGTCACAATTGGTACAGATGTCTCACTAATCGCCATCGAACAGGTAACTCAACATTTCACTTTGTGAAACAGAGTAATCGCAAACAAGACTATAATATCGACCATAAAATTCGCGGAACGTTGACATCAAATGCGGTTTTCGGTATCGGTGTGTCAATAATTTGTCAGTGAGTAGTTTACTTCTGTATATGAAATGTTCATATGTTGAAAACGCCCTGTCATATCGGATCATTATGAAATATAAACTCCATATGCGAGTCAATTTGATATATTGTTATTTAAATGTGGAAAATTTCCGATGGGAAAGTCGAAATCATCGTAAAACTTTGATAATTCCCTTTGAGGTGATGTCCGACTGTAGCACGTTGATATTTGTATACGTTTTAACTGCTTTACTGCTTTAAGCAATTCTCATGTCCTTACGATTATATTTATACGCATGTACAAGAAAGCAATTGAACACTTTTATACACAAAGGTTTAACATTGAGAAATGCTAAACGTGCTTGTTTTGGTGGTCTCTATTTTGGTATTGAGTAGATACTTAAGTATCTTGGAACGTTTTCAAGATTATAAGTGGCAGAATGGGAATAGTTGCCCTAGTAGTCTGTAAAATGGTCTCCACTAATAAAACAGGTCACCATCGTAAAAATTACAAACAATTATTTACTCTGGCTTCAAGTCTGCAAGAAACATTGCTAGTGGCAATTTATATAGACACGTAATATTCAAAGGATGGCAATATAGCTAATTTAGTCGATTTTATTGTGAAAATGAACTACAATTTCGTTCGCCAATTTTAATACCTTGTGTAATCTCAAAATATTTGAATAACAAAACTAACTCCTGTTAAATAGGAAAATCAAGAAACAATTTGAACTTTTGCCATATATCTTCAATTACACTTGCATTATCGTAATAAAAACAAATAACTCTTCCTAATGAGATTGTCAGTATCGATGTTGTTTGCTTTATTTATCCCACATGCCACTCAAAATGGATTTGTGATGAGTTCTTGATCAACGTTGAGCTGGATGAAAACAACTATATTGAACATTTTATCCCATATTTTATAGATGGTATCGGTGTTTATCATCATCGTTTTAGCAAACACTGCTTAACCAATAATACTTTTGGTTATCACAAAATATTTGCCAAGTTAATCTTTTTTAAGTCTTTTTAAAAATAAATTAGTGAGTCACAATATTTGATTTGTACCGAAGAGCTCAAAAAATTGAAAAGGTTCAATCCTCAAGTTGTTGGAGAGACAAAAATCATTTCTAGTGTCCATGTCGAATGAATATATTATGAAGCTCGGTGACATACGTATTCGGACAGGAGTGTTTTGATCCTAATAATAATATCAATATCCAATCTATAGCATAACAAAGATAAATATTGGAACAAAATACCACAAATATGAAAAAATACCAAACAAAATACCAAAACAAAATACCAAACAAAACGCCAAACAAAATACCAAAACAAAATCCCAAAACAAAATGCCAAGCAAAATACCAAACAAAATACAAAACAAAATTCCAAAAAATACCAAACAAAATACAAAAAATAGCAAACAAAATGCCAAAACAAAATAGGAAACAAAATACGAAACAAAATACCAAACAAAACACCAAATCAAAATACCAAAACAAAATACCAAAATAAAATGAAAAAACAAAATGCCAAAACAAAATGCCAAAACAAAAAAATAAAAATAGTAAATAAAAATGCCAAAACAAAATACCAAACAAAATACAAAAAAAAATACCAAACAACATATCAAAACAAAATACAAAACAAAATATCAAAGCAAAATATCAAACAAAACACCAAGACAAAATTCCAAACAAAATACCAAAAATACCAAACAAAATACCAAAACAAAATGCCAAAAAAACACAAAACAAAGTATCAAACAAAATACCAAAACAAAATACCAAACAAAATACCAAACAAAATACAAAAAATACCAAACAAAATACCAAAACAAAACACCAAAGCAAAATATCAAACAAAATACCAAAGCAAAATATCAAACAAAATTTCAAAACAAAATACTAAACAAAATAGCCCCAACCTAAAATTTCAAACAAAATACCAAAAAAAAAAAACCCAAACAAAATACCAAACGAAAGATCAAAACAAAATACCAAACAAGATTTCAAAAAAGAAATCCAAAGCAAAATACAAAATGGTTTAGATTTAGTCCATCTCATGTAGAATACAGACCACGAACGATAGAAATGATGTCTTTAATCATCAGTACTACACGCACATGTATTTCGGACGGTTTTTATCAATAGAAATTTGCCTTGTGCAGTTTTTTCTTCGTCGATAACAAAATTGCATTAATTCTGGGATGATTATTCTTTGAAATAAATAATACTGTAAGCTGGGATTTAAATAAGATTTTTTTTACCTGCTGACACGATATTACATTAAGCAGAAAGGTACATTGTTCAGCTAAAAATATACATTTTTCTAGATTGTAGACTGTCAATAACCCATTTATAATATATAATATCACTGTATTTAACGACGATGCTCATAAGAAGTACGAGAATATAGTTGCTAATATAAAAAAAATTCAGATACCAAAGTATAAATCAATAGAATGTCCAGTACATAGATACAAATCCTGTAAAAATGGACAAACACGGACCTCTGGAAACCAAGAGGTGGGATCAGGTGCCATGGAGGAGTAATCATCCCCTGTCGACCGGTCACACCCGCCGTGAGTCCACAGTCAAGTCCAATGAAACACGTGAGGAGGTATCCTCGTCACAATTGATACAGACGTCTCAACAACCACAAACTAAAAGGCAAATCAACATTTCACTTAGTGAAACAGAGTAGTCGCAAACAAGACTATTATACCGACCGTAAAATTTGCGGAACGTTAACATTAAACGCGGTTTTCGATATCCCTGTGTCAATAATTTGTCAGTGAGTAGTTTACCTCTGTATATGAAATCTTCATATGTTGTACACGCCCTGGCATATCAGATCATTTGTGAAATATAAACTCCATATGCGGGTGACTGAGGGATATTACTATTTAAATGTGGAACATTTACGATGGGAAAGCCGAAATCGTCGCGTTTATCGTATAGCTTAGTTGCTAATTTCCCGTCTGTGTTTATATTAAGTAAAATGTCTAAGTATGAAGCATGTGTGCTTGATTATGTTGTATCTTTAATTTCTAGTTCGTCGGGATATATCGCATTGACATATGTATGAAAATTGTCATTATTAATTGACAAAAAGTCGTCGATATATCTGAATGTCAAATTAAAGGACACCGCTATCTTTTTCTTCTTTTGATTCAGCAGTTTCTGAATGAAGTCTGCTTCGTATGAAGAAAGGAACAGGTTGGCCAATAAAGGAGCACAATTGGTTCCCATAGGAATGCCGACAGTTTGTTGAAAGACCACTTCTTAAAGATGATCTTTCTATCTATCTATCTGTCTATTTATCTATATATCCATCTATCCATCCATCCATCCGTCCATCTATCCATCCATCTATCTATCTATCTATCTATCTATCTATCTATCTATCTATCTATCTATCTATCTATCTATCTATCTATCTATCTGTCTGTCTATCTATCTATCTATCTATCTATCTATCTATCTATCTATCTATCTATCTATCTATCTATCTATCTATCTATCTATCTATCTATCTGTCTATCTATCTATCTATCTATCTATCTATCTATCTATCTATCTATCTATCTATCTATTTATCTATCTATCTATCTATCTATCTATCTATCTATCTATCTATCTATCTATTGTTTTTTTCAGTGTGTCACTGTGTCTGTCTGACAATCTATCTATAAACAGTCTCAGATACCAAGATATAAATCACTAGGATGTCAAGAATACAGGTACAAATCTGGTAAGAAAATGGACAAACACGAACTTCTTGAAATCAAGAGATGGGACCAGTAAGCATGTAGAGTAAGCATCCCTTGTAGACACCCACCGTTAGTCCACAGTCAAATTATAATGAAATACGCGAGGAACGAATCCTCGTCACAATTGGTACAGACGTCTCACAACTGCCATTGAACAGGTAATTCCACTTAGTGAAACAGAGTAGTCGCATACATGACTATTATACTGACCACAAAATTTGCGGAACGTTGACACCAAATGCGGTTTTCGATATCCCTTTCGATATTTGTCAGTGAGTAGTTTACCTCTCTATATGAAATGTTCATATATTAAACACGCCCTGGCATATATGATATTTGTGAAAAAATGCATATGCGGGTGATTGTGGGATATTACTACTTAAATGTGAGAAATTAACGATGGGAAAGCCGAGATTGTCCTTTAAGTAAAATGTCTGTGTATGAAGTTTTTGTATGCTTTTGTATCTTTAATTTCTAGTTCGTCGGGATATATCACATTGACATATGTATAAAAATTGTCATTTTCAATTGATAAAACCTCGTCGATATATCTAAATCTCAAATTAAAGGACACCGTTAACTTTTTCTTCTTTTGATTCAGCAGTTTCTGAATGAAGTCTGATTCGTATGTATAAAGACCACGTCACTGAACATTACAAACATATTGTCTAATAGAAATTCTGTTTTATCTGTTTATATCAACTTCGGTGTATTTATGTTTAGAATCTGTCTAATTACATAAAAATGTCAGATACCAAGGATTAAATCTTCAGAATGTGTCGGGTATAGACAAAAATCTGGTAGAAATGGACAAACACGGACCTATCTATCTATCTATCTATCTATCTATCTATCCTTTCACCCTTCCATTTATTCATCCATCTATCCATCCGTTCATACATTCATTCATCTATCCACCCATCCATCCACCAGTCCAATCAACTATCAATTCATCCATCTACCCATTCATCCATCTACCCATTCATCCATCTACCCATTCATGCATCTATTTACGTATCAACTTTTGACAGAGAAGAAGAAGGACAGAGAGAAATTATTTGGTACGTATATAACATCCGAAATATAATATTTCAGCTTTGTCCGGTACTTTCAACTCCTGAAGGAAACAATATGCAGTTCCATACGATAGTAGATTTGGTGGTTTTCCAGTTCTATGTCAACGTGACAAATCATTTATGGCATTATGTGAATCAATATTTTTGTTTAATTTAGTTTGCTTCAGCAAATTTATATAGTATATTATTGGTATGACATTCATTTCAAATCATATTAGTTTTATCGCATGCAGTAATAGATAAAGATGGTTATTTAAAAAAAGGAAGAAAAAAGCAATTCATTCTGATTTGCTTTAGTAGGGCATCACTTATCATTCACCTCACTGGAAATAAAAGAGCAATTTAGAATGTATTCTCAGATCTGTTGTATTTATGACTTTCGGTCACGAATAAACAATTTGATGTTGTAACCGATATTATTTTCTTTTCGTGTCGAATTTGTCGTAGCTTTACTTCAATATATCAAATCAATTTATATCTTAAAAATATATATGTCCCATAAAGTATGTTGTACTATAGAACCTCCACTGACGATGTACAATAAAAATAACGCTGATTTTCTTCGTCACTCATGCCTGAATTGTATTTGTTAGCAAAACAATGGGAATGTACGGTATTTCTGCCACATGTAAAAATATTATCTCGAAATAATAAGGTAATTATCTGAAAATATCGAGTTAACTGAAAATTTATATGTATTGTTAGTATTGTTATCACAATAATAAATATCATTATAACTATCATTATAACGTTGATCTTTAAAACGAGCATTCTTTTTTCTCCTTCTATTATTATTATTATTATTATTATTATTATTATTATTTACATCATTATTAGTATCTTGTTATCATCTTATTTATTATCAGTGGTGCAGAATTTTTTTCCCGACGTCTTCAGAAGCTAACCACAACACTGTTTGGTAAATAAACAATCGATTTCTAAGATGAGAGTACTTTACACTATGACATATCAAAAGCCTGTGTTGTAGAAAATAAAGCTTTATCTGAACATTCCTAAAGAATGGGAAACCTACTTAAAATGTTTGCTGTTCAAAGCCAAAGACCAACATCATAAAGATCTAGGTTGGTTGAAATATTGACTTAATTTTATGTGTGGGATCAGATGGTTTATTTCCTAAATGACAGGTATAAATGCGTCAATATTTAAAAGTTCTGGGTCGCTTCAAAGGATGCACCAGCAAAGTCACTATTGGAATTGGAGTATCCAGTTGCATGAACGGAAGACATTTCTCTTTGTGTGTCTCTCTCTGTCTCTGTCTGTCTGTCTGTCTGTCACTGTCTCTGTCTCCCTCTCTTTGTACCAGTAAATGACTCTACATGGTCTACATATTTCATTTACATCAACTTATAATATCTGTCTCAAGATATACATACTGTGCACGGTTGAATACTAGAAAAATGGTGAAACTGTTAGATACCAAAATAATTAAACCCACACACATTCCAGGAAAATATTGATAAATAATTTAGACTTCTTGTGTAGCAAAAAGTTATTTCATTGACATTAAAGCCGCCAAAAGTTTTGGAAGATAAATGAGTTGGAGTAATTGCATCGATGTAATTTTACCCATTTCCTCTAGAGATATTTTCTTCCAGTGTAATCCATTATGACACGATCAAAGATAAAGAATTAATATCGTTACCTAATATATTTCAGACAACCATGAATATTGATATGCCGATTAGTGATAATAATTTCGCGCGTTTAAGGGAGAGTCCAACTCCGATTGTTTTGCATCGATAAAAATGAAATTCCGGCATGATAAAAGTAGACAAAAGATCTACAAATAAACGATTTTCAGATTAAATTTGATACTGGAAAAAAGATGGCGAAATACACCAAATAGTGTTTAAACGTGAATGCATATGAATGTTTCCCATGATATGAAAATATTTTGATATATTGTTTATTTGTAGAAGCTTTATCACAAAAATCAGTTTAGTTTTCAGTAGAACCTGCGCCGACCAGACGTGAATGACGTCATGGTTCAAAGCGCGATAACGGCAACAGAGGCCCCTAACTGTTTCTAAAATTATCAACAAAGAAAGATGAAATTCTGCCATCGGCTTTCGAATATTCAAAATAAATACAATGAGAGATTCCAACAAATTATGATGAGTTTTTCTAGTTCTGATCAATGCTAATGCTTTATAGAAGTTAATATAAGGATACTTAGAATAGTTGAAGCTAAACACAGCGGTGAGATTACTATTCAGATATGAAAGAGAGGACACTCTATATAGATTTGACAAAGGAATACGATATTACGTAAATGTATGCGAGTCGATGTCAATAATATATACATATAGATCTGAGGAGTTTATGAGTCACAGAAAACATACATTTTCTCCACTGAAACAACAACATAACAAACAGCAGGGTGTGCAGAATGAACTTATTGATATATATATATATTTATATATATATATATATATATATATATATATATATATATATATATATATATATATATATATATATATATATATATTCCTATATATATTATAGGTTCAACTTGCTTAACAATCGCGAACAATATCCCATATGCTATCTGTTCATATAGTGCCCCTCCCTTAATATATATATATATATATATATATATATATATATATATATATATATATATATATATATTATTCAGTAGAAATAATGAAAAAGGTCAAAAAAATTGTTTATTTTTTGCGGCATTATTTCAGATGCATCCCCTTTTAACACATCAAAATTACCAAAATCAACCGATGGGGAAATTTTCAACTTGCTAGCATTCCAATCGCGAACTAAATGTATCATTGTTTGCTTTTAGATTATCTTTCATATTGTTGAAAAATATTTAATCGAATGATCAAGTCCACTTGTTAGTAAATCGACTGATGTGGTGTTCTATGCTATACCTGATTCATATAGTAGTCAGGCTAAAGATTGCCTCCCTGGTCAAAATACATATCATTACTATTTTGGGGGTTAATCTTCAACACATTTGACAAATCAACAATATGTCAACTTATAGTAATACCTGTGGGATAAAGTTCAAAGGTCACGGATAGACATTTGTGTTATTGCACAATCAATTTTGTCGATCACCTTTTTAGTTTCACGTTCGAAAGGTACCATATATCATCTGTATTGGAGAATTCGCAAGGCGTTCCGTGATTTGAGTGACCCGATTTCAGTTTTTTTTTTCTTTATGACGGGGCGCCAGAACACCAGTTTGCCTGAAGCTTGATAAATTTATAAACTCGCAGCGAATGATATTGACAATGATGTGGTGATTTCATTGGCACATCCTTCGTTGAATCAAGATCGCTTCCCCCCATACAGAACGACAATGGCTTTCTCACCAAAGCGAATGACATCCTCTAGTTTCACACTACTGGTTGTACTTTTTCAGATGTGACGTTGTATTTCATTTCGCCATCAGTTTACCCACGTGATTCACGTACCACGCCTGGCTTCTGGTTTCATGAAGATTTTTTTTCTGCTTGACATGTGGTGGCAGAGAAGTACAAGGATGTCAGTTTTTCATTGGCTGGTCTCGGAGAACCAGTAGAATCAAACAATGCTGTTGGGTAACTGCACAACTCGTATGCAAATAACTGCTGGGTGTCGACATCCTCGTCTGCAGCCACCACTGTTAAGCGTTGAAACAGCGCTTGGGGATCGATATGGACTGCTTCCTTGTTGATAGTCACGGCAGTTTTACACCCAAGAGTAACAGCCTGTTGCTTTCGTTTGAACGAATATGTCATAACATCCTGACCTTCCATGGACTGAAGAATCTTCTGTCCCAAAGACATTGGTGTGTGTGTGTGAATCTGTCACTGCGGCGTGTGTCAGTTGTGTGTGTCTATCATTTTCATGTACTGGAGTGGATGGTCATAACCGCTGACTTGGATTTGTCATCAAACTTCCAATCAGGGTTTGTGAGTAGTTGAGTGAGCATTTGTTTTGCAGTTGACATGGATTCAACAGTGTGTGCATCTGCAGTGAGGAGGATGTTTAGTGCTGCAGTCACAAGAAAATGGCCTCTACGAGCCCTGGCTACTGCCTTTCCACTCAACATTGTGCGCAACTGTGTTGCTGCCATAGACAACTTCCAGTACTTCAGACAACCCTGAGTTTTCCATGAGACGCCCAATACAGCCAAGGTAGCTCATTTCAGTGTGGAGCCCTCCAATCCGCAGTATTACTGACTTCAAAACACTTGTTGGTGGTTCGTTGGCCACAATAGTTTGAGCCTTCCACCACAGCGGTTGATCGAATGTAATGACTGGCGCTGTTTTACTCTGCTTTGCTTGTTCAGCCAAAAAGAGCATCTGTGCAGCCAACCCAAGTTGCAAAGGCGCAATCATTTTTCTAGGTCTTGCTGCTTGAACAAGAGCATGCCCCAGAGATGCTTGTTTCCTTTCTGTGTGTTTACCTGTCACAATGATTTCCAGAAACTGGTTAACACTATCTGGTAGGAAAGCTCTAGCATACTCTGCTGTGAGGTCATCAGGGCCTGGGTAGTCCTTAAGTGGTTCAAGAGCTCTGATATCGTTCTTGATCAATTTCGCGGCCGTTTTAACGATCCATCTGGTCTCTTCTTCCTCATTGAGAGACTTTGGTTTCCTATAATAATCATGGAGTATGGATGCAGCTGTTCTCATGAAAGTGACGACATTTCCCCTGCCTTCGAGGTTGGTGAAGATGATCTGGTCACCGAAGTGTTCCTGGAGCTTTTGTTTCATATACTGTGGACCATATGGTTCCTCCAATGAATGGGCTGACCTTAGGAATCCACCCATTTTCTCCCCACTAAGTCACTTATTGATAAACTGTTCATCCTCATTGTCTGCTAAAAGCTGGATAACTGCTTTAAATGCTTCTCGTTTATCACGATTCAAGGGGGCGTCCAACACTTAGCTTTGGTTTTTTGCCAGTTTTCTCACTTCCAACCTCAAACCTCTTTGGAACATCTTTCCCGGTTCTAAAATTTATACTGCACTGCTGGTGGTAAATGGCATCTTCCGCATGTAAATCATGAGCGTACGACAATCGACCCATTACAGCCTCACTCCATTCATCGCCCCTATCTCTACAAACACTGACAATGGTATCCTCAAACACTGACGTTCGGACAGGGTAGGTGTCACAGCTTCGTCTTCTGTCACCACACTGGGCAGATGTACCACAGAAGATGCAATCACTTTTAAAATCAAAAGTTTCCTTGGACCTCAATCTGCTAACAGATGCTGCCTCATCCACAGAAATATTTAGGGCTCCACTGGCAATGTATTTTGGGTGCACCATCGTTGCCTACAGACCTTGTGAATTTTTTGCCCAACATTGGCATGAACACTGCTGTTCCGTTCACTACTCGCTTTGTTAATTCCAGCACACCCTTTCGTGCCAAGAACAACCACATCAGAAGAACTGCCAGTTACAATATTCTTCTGACACAATATACAAATTGTATCTTGTTGTGTAAAACTAGTTTCGGACATTTTTGCGTCAGTCTAAAAGACAGGTTGTCAAATCTAGACCACAGTTCAGAAAATGCTCAACTAGCAATACACATACACTACTCTTTCAGAGCAATCACATTTGGTATGCACTTCAGCAATATTATTCCACAGACTACTAGTACATATATTGCTCCATCAGATCTGTCTTTTCGTCTGTCAAACAAGTGCCTCGAACATAACACAATGCAGTGTATGCAGTCCTGGCGCTTTTTAGACCTCAACTTCTACCCAATAATTTCGTAAGGAATACAAACATTATAAACTAAAAGACTACACCATATATGTGTCAGTGTATGTTCAGATCAATGACAGAGTATGGTCGATTTTCATCCCTGCTGCCTGAGTTTTAATGTGGATTTATTTTTTTCAATTCCTAATCTACCATTCATCTATTGCCTCGATATTGTTTTAGGGGTACATGGCCATCATTTAAGCATGATTGCTAAGATTTATATTGATCGTAGGAGAGCTGATTGGAAAAAAATCGACATTTTGATTACGTCATTTTCGTTTTTAAAAAATTCACGTGATTCGAGTATTTACTATGACGTCATTTCAAACTGTAATTCATAATACTTACTGTAGGTAGAAGGGTACTTCAGTTTGCAACAAATTGATACCACATTCGTGCATATCTGATGACTATAACAAATTCTATGGAATTTTTTTCTATCCCTACCCCCTTATTTAGACATGCCTATCATGTGATCATGCTACCAAAATCAGGGGCGATTTCAACAATTTTCCCATCGGTTGATTTTGGTAAACTTTTAGTATGTTTCGGGAGGGACCCTTTCGGGATTGAATGCCGCAAAAATAAATTCTGTTGCAATTTTTTTGACCTTTTCGATTTTTTTGGGTTATTTCTACTGGACTAATATATATATATATATATATATATATATATATATATATATATATATATATATATATATTTATATATATATATCTTCTTGATAAGATCGTTTAGTTTCACGTTCGATACCATATAAATTTAACGTGATTTGAGTGACCCGATTTCTTTTTTTTTTCTTTATAGTTTCTTGATAATTTATTCTATTGACAATTGTTGATTTCATTCACATTTCGTTATATCGTTGGTAGCTTAGTTTCACACTAAGATGTGTTTCATTTCGATCTTGATCACCATTAAACATGTAGTTTTTCATTCACATTTAAAGTGTGTGTGTGTGTGTGTGTGTGGGTGGGTGGGTGGGTGGGTGTGTGGGTGGTTGGGTGCATGCCAGTGTGTGTGAGTGTGTGTAAATATCTTTGTAACATCATTGCCCTGAAAAAGGGACAGGTCGAATCCGCCTGATTGAGTGCAGTTTGTCAGATTGACTTTCGGTTTTTGCCTTAGCTTGTAGATAAAATGTATTTAGTAATTTTGCAGTTTCTTGTTATTTTCACTTTGTTCTAGTTCGATTCACATTTCGTTGGTAGTTTGAGTTTATTTTTTTAGTTATCCTTTTGTTTGATTTCAATTCTTATTGATTTATTTCTTTATCACGCCTTACTTGTAATATGTAGCATTTCTTTCATTCTCCGGTTGTGTGTGTGAGTGGGTGTTTGCGTGAGAGAGTGTGTATCTGTTCGTTTTTATGAAATGTGAATCGTTTTGTTAATAATGGCAATTTTCACACATATGTCAATGTGATATATCCCGACGAGCTAAACATTAGATATATAACAGAATCAAGCACACCCTCTTCATACTTTGTCATTTCACTTCCTATAGACACAGACGGAAAAAATTAACAACTAAGCTGAACGACAAACGCGACGATTTCGGCTTTCCTATCGTTTATTTTCTGCATTTAAGTAAGAATTTATATTTCACAAATGATCCGATATGCCAGGCATGTTCAACATATAAACATTTCATATGCACTGTACACAAACTACTCATTGACAAATTATTGACAAAAATATATCGTAACTCGCGTTTGATGTCAACTTACCGCACATTTTACGGTCGGTACAATAGTCTTGTTTGTGACTACTCTTTCCTCTTCGTTGATGTCTGTTAAAGTTGTAACGATGATTCGTCCCTCACGTATTTCATTTAAATTTAACTGTCACTCACAACGAGTGTGACCGATCGACAGGGGATGTTTACTCCTCCTTGACACCTGATCCCACATTTTGATTACAATATGTCAGTGATTGTCAATTTTTTTCAGATTTGTACGTATATCCTGGACATCCTAGTGATTTATACCGAGGTATCTGAGAATTTTATATTTGTTCTGATGATGGAACGGGTCGTCCCGAAAAATTGACTTTCATTCTGTCCGTGTCGTTAGTCATTTTAGTGCTGTATACATTCTTTTCTTGACTTTTGACTTGTATTTACTGCTTAGGATATACGTAATGCTGTTGTTCTTTGTGATGTATATATATATATATATATATATATATATATATATATATATATATATATATATATATATATATATATATATATATATATATATATATATATATATAGGTATTGTTCTTCTTACTTAGTTGTGTGAAATATTTGATTGTAAATAGACAATCTGTGTGCTATCAGCATGCTAACTTAAATCACATACTTACATTGCATTTATCCATAAAACAGAAAAAAACAAGTATAAATGTCACTTATACATCTTGTTCATAATCGTACAGACGGTGTTTTTGCATGCTATATTGAGGTAATGTGTACTGCACAAATCTAATAACTAGAAAAACATATCTTTATAGCCCTTCTGTAAAATCAAATTCAACTCGATTGCTCTGCTGTATTTCTAAGTTAGATAATGGGAAAACAGATGTTGGTTTCAGTTGTCGCATACTCGCGTTTTTTTAAAAAAAAATTTCTGGATTCATTGATGTTTTTAGTATTATAGATCGAGTGGTTTTGTTTATGTTAGATTAATTAGAACACTAAGTTATATATCGAGTGGTCTTGTTTATGTTAGATTAATTAGAACACTACGTTATTTATGGGGTGGTTTTGTTTATGTTAGATTAATTAGAATACTAAGTTATATATCGAGTGGTTTTGGTTATGTTAGATTAATTAGAACACTACGTTCTATATCGAGTGGTTTTGTTTATGTTAAATTAATTAGAACACTAAGTTATATATCGAGTAGTTTTGTTTATGTTAGATTAATTAGAACACTAAGTTATATATCGAGTAGTTTTGTTTATGTTAGATTAATTAGAACACTAAGTTATATATCGGGTGGTTTTGTTTATGTTAGATTAATTATTAGAACACTAAGTTAATATATCGAGTAGTTTTGTTTATGTTAGATTAATTAGAACACTAAGTTATATATCGAGTGGTTTTGTTTATGTTAGATTAATTAGAACACTAAGTTATAGATCTCGTGGTTTGTTTATGTTAGATTAATTAGAACACTAAGTTATAGATGGTTTGGTTTTGTTTATGTTAGATTCATTAGAACACTAAGTTATATATATATGGTGGTTTTGTTTATGTTAGATTATTTAGAGCACTACGTTATAGATGGTTTGGTTTTGTTTATGTTAGATTAATTAGAACAATAAGTTATAGATTGGATGGTTTTGTTTATGTTAGATTAATTAAAACACTAAGTTATATATCGTGTAGTTTTTATGTTAGATTAATTAAAACACTAAGTTATATATGGGGTGGTTTTGTTTATGTTAGATTTATTAGAACACTACGTTCCATATCGAGTGGTTTTGTTTATGTTAGATTAATTAGAACACTAAGTTATAGATTGGATGGTTTGTTTATGTTAGATTATTTAAAACACTACGTTATATATGGTTGGTTTTTTTATGTTAGATTAATTAGAACACTAAGTTATATTGGATGGTTTGGTTTATGTTAGATTAATTATGTTAGATTTATATCGTGTAGTTTTTATGTTAGATTAATTAAAACACTAAGTTATATATGGGGTGGTTTTGTTTATGTTAGATTTATTAGAACACTACGTTCTATATCGAGTGGTTTTGTTTATGTTAGATTAATTAGAACACTAAGTTATATATCGAGTAGTTATGTTTATGTTAGATTAATTAGAACACTAAGTTATATATCGAGTGGTTTGTTTATGTTAGATTAATTAGAACACTAAGTTATATATGGGGTGGTTGTGTTTATGTTAGATTAATTAGAATACTAAGTTATATATCGAGTGGTTTTGGTTATGTTAGATTAATTAGAACACTAAGTTATATATCGAGTGGTTTTGTTTATGTTAGATTAATTAGAACACTAAGTTATATATCGAGTATGTTTGTTTATGTTAGATTAATTAGAACACTAAGTTATAAATCGAGTATGTTTGTTTATGTTAGATTAATTAGAACACTAAGTTATAAATCGAGTAGTCTTGTGTATGTTAGATTAATTAGAACACTAAGTAATATATGGGGTGGTTTTGTTTATGTTAGATTAATTAGAACACTAAGTTATATATCGAGTGGGTTTGTTTATGTTAGATTAATTAGAACACTAAGTAATATATCGAGTGGTTTTGTTTATGTTAGATTAATTAGAACACTAAGTTATATATCGAGTGGTTTGTTATGTTAGATTAATTAGAACACTAAGTTATATATCGAGTGGTTGTGTTTATGTTAGATTAATTAGAACACTAAGTTATATATGGGGTGGTTTTGTTTATGTTAGATTAATTAGAACACTAAGTTATATATCGAGTTGTTTTGTTTATGTTAGATTAATTGGAACACTAAGTTATATATGGGGTAGTTTTGTTTATGTTAGATTAATTAGAACACTAAGTTATATATCGAGTATTTTTTATGTTAGATTAATTAGAACACTAAGTTATATATCGTGGATTTGTTTATGTTAGATTAATTAGAACACTAAGTTATAGATGGGGTGGTTTTGCTTATGTTAGATTTATTAGAACACTAAGTTTTAAATGTAACTGACACATTGCAATATTGAATGAATTTCAATTCAAATAATTTTAACACAGGAATGAGAATTATTCCAAAAACATATGACTGTAAACAATACGTTTATGATGGTGATGATGACAAATATGATGATGATGATGACAATTATTATTATCATTATTATCAATATTATTATTGCTATTGTTATAATTATTATTATTATTATTATTATTATTATTGCTATTATTATTATTATTATTATTATTATTATTATTATTATTATTATTGTAGCTGTTTTTTTTTTTTTTTTTTTTTTTTTTTTTTTTTTTTTTTGCAATTCTCAAATTAACGATACTATATTTCAAAGGAATGATATACCTGGAAACTGTCATTTCTCTGATCTAAGAGAGTTTACGATAAATAAATGGGATTTCGATACTTGAAATTGTATTTCTTTTTTATATCCAAGGGCATATATCACGTAATTACACAAAATGCAGTGCATATTTTACAACGCAATTCACGTCGTTCGCAAATCATTAAAAATTTAAATAATTAATTATGTTTAGGTAATAAATGCCTGAGTTGATTGATTTTCTGTTTAGACCCAAATCTGTTAAACTGCTAAATAAATCGAGATTGTTGAAGACTGCATTTGCGTAAGAACATGTTTATGGTTTTAACAACATAACGAAGATATATTAAGACATTAATTCTATAACGAATTGTATTGGTCCATGAAATTCAGCCTATTCTTTCATATCATTTATAATCCTTTTAGTTCAAATTTTAAAGATTTAATGACTGACAATGAAAACCAGATACAGTAATGGGGTTTAGGGTTTGCATTTTTGCGCTGTGAACTGATTCAGGGTAATTAGTATGGTATTTTGTAAACCAAATAAACAATAAAATGTTTGAATGATGACCTTGTCTGTCAAATTGACATGTTTATCTAATTATTTTAAACTTCTCAAAAGGTAAAATATTCATTTTTAGAGTAGTTACTCTCAGACGGATTTGGCAAAACATTTAGACTTATCATTTTTATACGGGAGAAGACAAACGATTGTCTGCATGTTAAACTGGCAGACTCCCTCACACACTGTAGATACCAGCAGACAAGATGTTTAAGACTTTAAGCTGCTCTAATCTCTTGTCCACAGATGCAGCTGATGCGGTGTACATTTTTGTTATCAAATTACCAAAATTGCAACCATTCTTGCGTAATGTATATTGTGCGCCCGGCTAAATAATTGGCTCTAGAAGATCGGGTTTGCAATTTTAATATTCAATTCCTTGACATTTTTGAATGATTCATATGATTGGGTTTAAAATAGTCTCGGAAAAAGATATATAGTTACAGCTTCACATTCTCCATTACTAAATGTTTTTTTACAAAGTTTGAATGGCCACTTGTTTATTTTTTACCATGTCATATACATAGATATACATACATACACACATACATTCATACATACATACACACACATACATACATACATACATACATACATAAATACATACATACAGACATACAGACAGACAGACAGACAGACAGACAGACAGGCAGACAGACAGACAGGCATGCATGCATGCACACATACATACATACATACATACATACATACATACATACATACATACATACATACATACATACATACAAATACATACACACATACATACTATATGCATACATACATACATACATACACAAATACATACATACATACATACATACATACATACATACATACATACATACATACATACATACATACATCCATACATACATACATACATACATACATACATACATACATACATACATACATACATACATACATACATACATACACACACATACATACTATATGCATACAGACATACATAGTGTGTGTGCACCAACCTAACCGTACAACACAGACACACACACACACAGACACACAGACACACACAGACACAGACACTGACAGACAGAGACACACACACGTTTGTGAGTGTATGTATGTGTTCATTTTCTCTTATTCAAACAGGATTATTTTAATTATAGATACAAACCCCACTTGTAATATAAATACCAGAACCTTAAAACTCTGCAATAGCCGTCCACTCTATTGTTTCAAGGATGTAATTTAGATAAATTACATAAAACACAAAATGTCAGGGCTTCGAGGCAAATTACATAAAATCCACGTCGTCTGATAATATATTTACGTGTTCTGTTTTGTGTATTACATAATCCCCTGTGATATCAATTCTCTTTTTGATTATCTCATTATACGTAATATATCCTAGTTTGTTGATAATCAGCTGTCGAGTGTTATGAAAGGGAATTACTTTAGGATTACTGACACGACCAGTTGCAAATCATGCACAGATAAACAAATGATATTGTAAGAGAGTTTTTTAACACGCTACCTCTATACCCCTTTTATTACTTTGTATATTTGGGTTATATATTTGGTATATTGGTATATTTGGGTAGCAAAAATCTGTCCACTCCATTTTACTCCGTCTCCCCCGACGATTGTATGCCGGCTATGTCCGTTTGAGGTAAAGTTAGACCGATTGTCAAAAAACCTTTCGGACAATCAATACTGTGTTTTTGTAATCACTGTTTTCCGCATTGTCTTTCTTACAACTGTCTATTATCATGATACAAAATACAACCGCATGTGTCGTGAATACTGATGTGACATGAATAACGTATCAGAGAGATTTGATTAAAACCCTACACTCATTTGATACAGAACTTAATTTTCCTTGGCCAAAGTATCGATATCCGACAAAAATCCATTACTTTCGGATAAGACTTGAGTTTTTGGCATGTTAGGTGCGACATGAGACAAAATTCTGGCGGCATCATTGGTCATGCGATCACATGATAAATTGCTGAAATTTAATTGTTTGACGTCACTACTAATCTAACGTAATAGATGCTTTCACCGTTTGCTTGAAGTTTTTTCTTATTGTTCACAGATTTTTCCTTCATTTTAACGGGCCTACCACTAGGCCATCACGAGAAATAATAGACAACGTTTTTTTTCCATAACATGGATGCGCCATTTTTCCTTGATAGACTTCTACCCGGATGTATATCACAGTCTGCACCAAACATATTAATCCGAAATATAAATAGTACACACCTGACCCATTTCCTGATACACACTGACGTTTTTACCTACCGTATGCCGATTCATAAAATCGGTAAGTACGCCGGCATACGTCGATAAAATTGAAATTAAGTTTTGTATATGTTAAAGGGGTATTAGCTGTGTTTTTGAAAAACGTTTGTTTCCTTTTTACTACTTAGATTGATATACAATTACAAAAATAAATATAAACAGGCATAACAAATCTTGATTCCCTATATACCTGGTAGAAATTGCTTGAGAAATTCAGGTCTGACACTTTTTCACTTGCAGTTCATTAAATTGATTGCAAGTAATAAAAGTAGAATAAATCGAAATAATATTTTGGGTAAACCCAGGTAATGTCCCTTTTAACAAAACGCTGGTATACACTGTTATAAGCTGATGTACACCAAGACCGTCGAAAAAAAAATTAATGCAAATTACAGCGGAAGTTCGACGTATTCCTGCAATTTCTGAAGTTTGATAAATATTTCATAGGTCGGCATGAGTTAGACAAATAAAACAATTGTGCCTTATTTCACCTTATTTCTTATTATACGTATGTTTATGAACGATGGGATTCCTTTAGGAACAGAGGAATAAATTTGGCTTTCGTAACAATATCTCGCTAGCTGAAGGACAACGTGACTTTTTGCTGCTATATGGTTTCTAATTTTCTGTCACGGAGATATGAGTTATAGATGAGTTTTAAACAACCCTTGTTTCTCTCTGTGAAGTAATTATATTTGACGGAAAAGAAAGAACATAATGTACGAAAATTGGAAATAACAAGAAATTATCAGGCAAATTGAATTATGATTTCTGTTGAGATAAAGCGACTGCGTGGAATGAAATGTCCAATAATAATGAATTCTTGACGGAAATGTGTCAAACTGTAATATCGACAAGAACGTGAACTCACTCAAATTCGGAAACTTATAATAGTAATACAAGCAGCAAATGTCTGTCTTTAGGAAGCAAAACGGAATGCACAAAGAAACTGAAACTTGCATAAACTTCGTGGATTGCATTGCTAAATTGTTTCTTTCCTTCCAGACAAGTCGAACGGTTCTATAAACATGGATTATTATCGATACATTACGCCAATCGATTTTTCATCGGATATCATTAAGTACATACAAATCATATTTACATTATCTAGCGCAGACAAACACTTGCAATTTATTCTTTACACAATATTTCCATTACATTATTTATATATATATAAAATATAATTTGATCACACACTTTGTTAAAATATCGATAGGTATTCAGTTTTAAAGATAAATTCTCTAAATGGTATAAATAGTATATATACTCTTTATACCATTTGGAGTATCTATCTTTAAAATTTTAACAAAGTGTGTGACCAAATTTATCTTTATTAAAGTTGCTCTGTCATGTGTCTTATATCATGATATATTATTTGTCTAGTACATGATATTTTTACTATATGAAAATAGAACATTCCTATTACCGTATTAATAATCTCATAAACAAATTAATTTCATGGAATTTAAAAAAAGCTATATCATCTTACATTCTTTGATATTTTCTAAAGAACAAAAATAAAATAAATGAAACATTCAAAACGATATTTGGTTCACCTTCACACATCCTTCTATAACAAATGAAATGATTTCAATTTCCATATCACAAATTCCCGTTTCTAAGTAAAATATTCCATCTTTTCCTGCCTATGGCGTTTACATTTCACAACGTATACGTTATGCCAGGGCATGCTCTTCTTATGAATGTTTTAATCTGAGAGCTAAACGACTAGCCAATAAACTACTTACACAAGGTTACGTTATTGAACGCTTGGAGTCGTCGTTTAAGAGTTTTTATGGTCGATACGGGGATCTTGTTAAACATTATGAAGTCCCACTCTCAGAGATATTAAATAGTATTCTGGATCACGACCACTGACAGTCACACCGTTTCACCAATCATGCTTTTCACCGAATTTGACTTCATTACCAAACTTGACCTCTTTACCGAATTTTAACCCGTTCATCGAACTAGAAAGGTTTCCATGGATCATTTGCTTCGGGTGTGGCATGCCAGCAGAAGACGCTGACTCCTTCCGGACACCTGTTCTTATCCCGTTTTGGGATTCGTAGTTGTTCGTCATGTTGAGACCATTTGTACATCTAAGTCGTTGTGTTATAATGGACTTGAGTTTTTTATTATTGATTGGTACTTCTTCAATTCTACTTCAGTACTGTTTAGCTAGTTACATGGTATTAAAACGGCGTAATTATGTTATTTCATCATGTCATTCCCCCAAAGCAAACAAAGAAACAGGGAAACAAACAGAAAATACAAAAAGTCTCAAGTTTATTCAAAATACAATTTTGACCTTATTCCCAGCAATTAGTGTGAGGGCACGTTAAATATTGTTTAACGGAATGGTATTAATTGGTTCGTTCTATCGTAGATCATTGCACAGACTTGCGCCAATGTAGATAAACATCAGTAATCTGTCCGCGCAATTATTGTATCTGGATACTGGAAAGATAAGGTAAAGAACAACAACAAAATAATCCTCTATCGGCCAGCATTCAAGATCATATATCTAGCACAGCTTGTTTTACAATCCTGTTCTGTTTCAATCTTATAACCTTTAATCACAGGATATTGTACAAGATAAAAAGACGTCAGGAATGTGAAAAGTGATATAAATGCTGTACTAAAATCGAACAAGGAAGTTTGTGAAGAGATTTGATTGCTTGATATAACCATATTTAACGTCTTGAATTATTCTGCAAGTAACCACACACACACACACACACACACACAGGCACACACACACAAACACACACACACACAAACACACACACATATATATATATATATATATATATATATATATATATATATATATATATATATATATATATATATATATATATATATATATATATTCACAGAATAAATGTCATTTTACAGCTGGAAATAAATCTAAACAACAACAACAAGGACGTAAATAGTGATGTTTTCTCACAAGTAGTGAGTATTGCTGCCGAGATCGGAAATAAAAATTGTTCATCATTACCTTGCAGTCCTCATCCTTACATGTAATCAGTATGAAAAGTAGGGAATTAAATAGTTTCACAGCCAGTGCGCATTGAAATGTATATTTTACCTATGCTTTGAATCAGTGGTGCCTAAGGCACGTTGTGCGAAAGGTCCTAAGTGTTAGTCTTGGTCCTAGGACCACACGTACGACTTCGATCTTTTTACATATACTTAGGACCAGTGACTTACGACCAAGTCATGGTCAGGTCTTTTTGACTACCTAGATGCTGTGCATAGATCTAACTTATTTTTATGTATCATAATTTATCTTATTAAACTATCAAGATTTTTTTTAAAATATGCAAATATACCTTAAGACATGAGTTAGGGTAGCATTGATAAAACGGTCCTACGTTTTGTCCTAAGATCAAATAACTTAAGATTTACGTCTTAGAACTTACGACTTTTTGATAAAACGGGTCCTTAGTATCAGTGCTGGATTTCCTAAACTCGCTATGTATGTGTGTTGTTTTATGTCTTTCTCTACGGTTATCACCGTGGTATTTTTGAATTATACTATATACTACCAATACCCAGATCAGCTGTTAAGTTGTTTGACTACTAATGTCCTCATACAAAGTTTCTGTACGTATTGAGGATGCACTGCAGATTGGCAACGATATTTTCCCTGTGATAAAAATAGACTGAAACGTCTAAACTATTTATAGGGAAAATGGGGACGGGCATATTGAAGTTTGTATTTGGCAAACATGAAATTTTAATTTCGTAGTGATACCCAGGTTTCAAAAAGGAGAGGACCTGGATTCAATGTATCCGAGAAAAGGTCACCGGTCTTTGCAAGCAAACTAGACGTCTTTCCCGCACATTCAGCTTTGTTTCCAGCTGGGGATCGTTATCAGACTGACTGGAATCGTTAAGGTTTAAAGTGCGATTCTCTAACCACTCGTTTACTTTGGTCACCAAACTTCTGCAATGGACGCGATATTTCAATATGGCTACAGAACGACATTATGATGTTGACGTTGGTATTTGGTGTGTATGGTTATATTGTATGCATCATAACAAGTAGTTTATCAATGTAGTTTAAATATTAAGAAGGTACTATCATTTTACATTATCTAGAAAGGTACTATCATTTTTACTTTATCATAAATACAAAGTTTATGTTATGTAGTAATATAAAAAATATACCCCTAACCCTAACCCTATACCAAGGTATAAATCTTTCGGATGATCAGAGTATTATACCGAGCATATTTGCGGAATGTTGACATCAAACGCGGTTTTTGATATCCCTGTGTCAATAATTTGTCAGTGAGTAGTTTATCTCTGTATATGAAATGTTCATATGTTGTACACACCCTGGTATATCGAATCATTGTGAAACATAAACTCCATACGCGTGTGATTGTGGGATGTTACTCATTAAATGTGGAAAATTTACGATGGAATAGCCAAAATCGTCGCGTTTGTCGTATAGCGTAATTGTTAAATTCCCGTCTGTGTCAATAGTACATAAAATGTCTAAGTATGAAGTGTGTGTTCTCGATTCTGATGTATTGTTAATTTCTAGTTCTCTGGGATATATCGGATTAACATATTTATGAAAAGTGTCATTATTAAATAACAAAATGTCGTCGATATATCTAAATGTCAAATTAAAGGACACCGCTGACTTTAGCATAAATTCGTTTGGTTAATATTTTCAAGCACTTTATTTTGCCAGGAATATACAGTATTCACTTACTTTGTGATATTTAGTTTCCTTAGCAACACGAAAGCTCCAAACCAATATTTCATGGCCACAGCAATCTCAGAGTTTTTCATTATGATCTGTTATTAGTGTATATGATCTGTTATTAGTGTATATGATCTGTTATTGGTGTATATGATCTGTTATTAGTGTATATGATCTGTTATTGGTGTATATGATGTGTTATTAGTGTATATGATCTGTTATTGGTGTATATATTCTGTTATTAGTGTGTACATGATCTGTTTTTAGTGTATATGATCTGTTATTGGTGTATATGATCTGTTATTGGTGTATATGATCTGTTATTTGTGTATATGATCTGTTATTAGTGTATATGATATGTTATTAGTGTATATGATGTGTTATTAGTGTATTAAGATACACTTTGATAATTTGGGTTTGATACTTATTGGTTGGACGTGTTTTACACCGCCTAAATTGAAGTAGTATCTACCTGTTATTGTCCTATCCCCAAATGCCCAACACGGCACTATTTGACAAACATTTTATCTAATGAGTCACATATAAATCACCCGTCAAACACTTGTGTGATTCTGAAATGATAATCGAATGACGTCAAAAAAGCACATAAATAGCCATGTGTCAGACACTTGGCGACAGGTCAATTCCGAACACTTCCTTCAATCACAATTCGGTCACCGTCATAAATAGTTGGTTTTGATTATTTACACAAAGACGCAGTCCAAAATGCCCTTTATGAACCTTAGATGTGTTATCGAAACAGATAAGATATATCTATCTTACATTTATTTTGATAAAACAAACTTCAGAATTACCCTCATCAGACAGCGTAACTTACCTTAGATTGCACGTTATTTCATTATTATTTGATTATCTTGGTCCAACTGAGACAAGGTACAAAAGCCGTAAATCTCTAGCGTTGAGCAATTGATTACTAAAGTGTTTTGATTCTTATCACATTACACGTATCATGTGTGTTTATGTAATGGATATTTTCTAAATAAGTTCCTTTCACGATTTTAACATACGTGCCACAGGAACCTTTTTACTAGGAAGAGTGTGGTAAAAGGTAGTGGAAATATGCACTTTCGAAAAAAAGTTGAACAGTAAATGATAAAAGTTTGCATTAACGCATATAAAACAAATCATGTCTATCATTTTCAACAATACTGTACAGTTGTCTATTCCAGATGCGGTGTAAATCAGATGTGGGTACTAAAAAATTCTAAACAGCTTTTATAAAATTTGAAGGCACATAATTTTTCTCGAATTCACAGTATCAAATCATATGACTTCTCTACTCTTTGCACAACTATTCCATATAAAAATTAAAAGAAAGACTTTTTAGCATCATAGACAACTGTTTTCTCACTAAAGGTGGTACCCCAAAATTTAAATATCTAGTGATTGGCTATCATGATACTTATTTTTGTCCAAAACCACTCTGATTCTACACGTAAATACACTGAAGTTGATATAAAACATGCTGGAATTTCTAATAGACAATACAATTGTTATGTTCGGAGACGTGGTCTTTCCTATGGCAACCAATTGTGCCCCTTCATTGGCCGACCTGTTCCTTTATTCAATAGAAGCAGACTTCATTCAGAAATTGCTGAATCAAAAGAAGAAAAATTTAGCAGTGTCCTTTAATTTGACATTTTGATATATCGACGAAGTTTTGTCAATTAATAATGACAATTTTCATAAATATATCCCAGATAACTAGAAATTAAAGATACAGCAGAATCAAGCACACACGCTTCATACTTAGACATTTTACTTAATATAGACACAGACGGGCAACTAACAACTAAGCTACACGACAAGCGCGACGACTTCGGCTTTCCCATCGTAAATTTTCCACATTTAATTAGTAATATCCCTCCGTCACCCGCATATGGAGTTTATATTTCACAAATGATCCGATATGCCAGGGCGTGTACAACATATGAAGATTTCATATGCAGAGATTTTATTTTATTTTATTTTATTTTTTGTTTTACGCCATACTCAACAATCTTTCAGTCATATGATGGCGTCCAGTTTTTATTGGTGGAGGAGAAACCCCGATTACCCGGGTAAAGACCACCAACCTTCCGCAAGAAAACTGCCAAACTTTCCCACTTAATTCGAAATGACCCTAGCGGGATTCGAACCAGAGGTGAGATGCCTTGTGATTTAAAGCGCAATGCTCTAATCACTTGACCACGGAGGCCCTCATATACAGAAATAAACTACTCACTGACAAATTATTGACACAGGGATATCGAAAACCGCGTTTGATGTCAACATTCAGCAAATACGGTCGGTATAATACTCTGATCATCCTAAAGATTTATACTTTGGTATCAGATATTCTTTACATCACTACATGACACAAACTTTGTATTTATGATAAAGTAAAAATGATGGTACGTTCTTAATATCCATACTACATTGATAAACTTCTTGTTATAATGCATACAATATAACCATACACACCAAATACCAACGTCAACGTCATAATGTCGTTCTGTAGTCATATTGAAGTATCGCGTCCATTGCAGAATCTTGATGACCTAAGGAAACAAGTGGTTTAGAGAATCTATTTCATGGGCATTTAATTGATTTATACTTTGGTATCAGAGATTTTTTTTATTTCTAAAAATTTAGCTTACTATTCTTAGATTTATTTAGATATATGTCAAAATAAAAATGGTATATGGTATTTTTATATCATTTTATGTTGGTTAACTCTATATTGAATGTACAGAAAACGTACACATATATAAAAACTGAATTTGAACTAGAAATAACTACCAAATCCCTTAAATGTTTTGGCCGCATCTCCAAAATTGAATGCTAGTTGCAATCCTTACACTTAGGTCAATACAAATAAATTAGATTTATTTCCCCATATTTTCTTGCACTCTCTTACGCTGTCTGTATCCAGTCAGTAAAGTAACCGATTTATAAAGTTATAAAGTGATTCTCTGCGTTTAGTAATGCACAAGAGTATCATATGATTCCTTAATATTTGATTTCTTTGTGTCTGAAATCCCTAGTGTTTTATTGAATGGTGCTTCAATGTCTGCCGTTGGGAAATAAATCTCATTTGTTTGTCTGACAAATAAACTCTCGTCTTACTAAACTCTCGTCATCGTTTTATCGTCTACCTCTTCATCGTCATCGTCTTCGTCTTCATCGTCGTCGAGTTCTTCTTTCATAAAGATTAAAAGTTTTGCTAATTTTATATGATAGAGACCAACATATATACAACAATGTACTCGACTTCAAATTGATTTTTCCAAATAAAAATCATTAGAAAATAATAACCATATACTGAGACGGACACTATATAAACTATATAATTGTTGTAAGAAATGTTGTTACTTTGTCGTATCATAAGTTCCAACGACTGTTCCGGGATCTGTATATACACGAACGAATGAGCGGGAATTTCATTCCAATAAAATATGTTGGGTAACAGATGCTTTCACGTGTCATTTATGAGCAAATTGATGCCAACGTAAGCAATTCAATGGTTAAATGGGATGACGTCACCATTTAGAAACATGATGTTGAGAATCTAAGTAAAACTAAGAATTACTACTTTTACTTAAAATTATCTTTATGTACAAGAGATATAAACTATTTTATTTATTCTTGAACATTTGTAATTCGGAAATTTGACGGATAAGTTCAATTGCATCATAATGATCCTTACTTCCTCTCGACCTTCCTTTGAGTATTTTGACGGAAAATATATAACATCTAACATATATCAATATATTATTCACCAAGACGTTTTTATGATCAACATAAACAGTTGGCTAACACTTATGATTTTCCTGTAAACACTGAATGAATGTCTTTGTACACAAACAATTGTTTTAATATTTTTGAATTTTCTTGAAATGAGCAATGGTTTTCAAGATGATTTTTTTATTGTAAATATGTTAATTTTCAGCAGATATTTACCTTAAAGTACTGATATTTGGCGACCTCAGAACCTGACGACAGTGTATACAAACATAGTAAGCATAAAATTACACATCTGAATGACGCATTACATGTCTACATTTACAGATAATTCTACAACTAATCAGTTTACAAAATGTATCAACATGTAAATTGAATGACGGATTCTTGGCTTATGCGCTGCAAGTGTTTGATGCCAAATTTTTCTTATTTAGCTGTCAAAATTACATATAATTTCGCAGTGGTCAATTGGTCGTTCAAGCAATAAATGATGAGAATTCGATAACCAATGCTATTCTGGTTAATGACCAGATATACCATATAATTGAATATTCTTCCACTCAGATGTGTGATGGCTCTGTAAATACTATTATATTCTTTTATTACCTAAATTACAAATTCTCTGTTACTTCGATTTTTCTTCACTTATGTTTCTCTTGTACACATTGAAGAGTAAAATATTTTATCAGACTTCTGCAAGAAAATAATTTCTAAATCGGTCATTCAACCACTCTTGGGAAATGGTATCATTTGCTGTTTCAACACAACAATTTTGACAAAAATAATGTCAATCTCAACTGCTTAATCATTTGAATAAAAATGTATTTTGTCTGTTTTAAAGATTACTACGTACTTCTGCACACTGATATTACATGGATGCAATTTTATTTTTCAAATAGGATTTTTCATTTTGCAGATCACTGGAACCATATCTCTCTTTATTTTATACCTCAAGATCTGCTTCTCCTTCAATAAATATTATCAATACTACCAAAGTTATAGTATTACAAAATGCTCAATACGTGACACCCACCCGTTGACTTTTATTTCAGTGACATCACTGTTTTGTAAGCCAAGCATGATTGAAACAAATTATTACAGATAATATAGATCTTTTGCGATGTCTTTGTATCTGACACAAACAAAATGATGTGCTTTTTTTGCCTTACATGGACATAATAATGTGTTCAAATCCAGATCAAGTTACCTCAGGGACTCTCTTGTTATTGGTCTGTTATATAAAATGGAATTCAGAATGTGTTTTTTGATTACATATCAGTATATCATTTGTAATAGATGATATCATTTTCTATAAATGTAAGATCATAGATTGGATGTGCGTATGCTGTATTCGGTAAATGTCCTCTAGCTATGATAATAAACTTGTATGCCCTATACAACAATTGTACGATATATGTTACCTCCATACCTCTAAATAAAAGCGCCGTAGGTATGGTTTTATATATCTCATTAAAATTAAGTACATTAGTGTCTATTATAGCAAAACGGCCCAACCTATTTCGCTTCATTTTAAGGCCTTATAAAGCTTAAAAGGCTACAACGAAAGTTTTTGTTTTGTTTTTTTTTATATATCCCATCTATTTTGTCAGAGACTCACATGTTCTCGTGACCACTTAAACCCATATAAGCAAAGATACATAGCAGGATCCAGCAAATGTTCTACCAAACCTTTATCTTTACTCCTTACCAAGATATTGACAGCTGTTAAGGAGAAACTTCAAAAATACTGTACAGTTGCTTATTCCAGAAGCGGTGTAAATCAGATGTGGATACTTAAAAATTCTAAACAGCTTTTTAGAAAATTTAGGCACATAATTTTTCTCGAATTCACAGTATCAAAAACTTATGATTTCTCAACTCTTTACACTACTATGGTCCAAAGTAAAAAATTAAAAGAAAGGCTTTTTAGCATCATAGAAACTGCTTTTTCACTAAAGGTGGTACCCGAAATTTAAAATATCTAGTGATGGCTATCAGGATACTTATTTCGTCAAACACCACTCTGATTCTACCCTGAAGTTGATATAAAAAACATGCTGGAATTTCTAAAGAAAATATATTTGTAATGTTCGGAGACGTGGTCTTTCAACAAACTGTCGCATTCTATGGGAACCAATTGTGCTCCTTTATTGGCCGACCTGTTCCTTTATTCATACGAAGCAGACTTCATTCAGAAACTGCTGAATCTTCGGTGTCCTTTAATTTGACATTTAGATATATCGACGACGTTTTGTCAATTAATAATGACAATTTTCATACATATGTCAATGCGATATATCCCAACGAACTAGAAATTAAAGATACAACAGAATCAAGTTCTTCATACTTAGACATTTTACTTAATATCAACACAGACGGGAAATTAGCAACCAAGCTATACGATAAACGCGACGATTTTGGCTTTCCCATCGTAAATTTTCCACATTTAAGTTTTAATATCCCTCACTCACCTGCATATGGAGTTTATATTTCACAAATGATCCGATATGCCATTCA
>BROG01000357.1:297500-355000 GCA_030159075.1 Atrina japonica
TATATAAACATCATATGCGGGTGACTGAGGGATATTACGATGGGTAAGCCGAAATCGTCGCGTTTGTCGTATAGCTTAGTTGCTAATTTCCCGTCTGTGTTTATATTGAGTAAAATGTTTAAGTATGAAGCGTGTTTGCTTGATTCTGTTGTATCTTTAATTTCTAGTTAGCTGGGAAATATCGCATTGACATATGTATGAAATTGTCATTTTATTAATTGACAAAACGTCGTCGATATATCTAAATGTCAAATTAATGGACACCGCTAACTATTTCTTCTTTTGATTCAGCAGTTTCGGAATGAAGTCTGCTTCGTATGAATAAAGGAACAGGTCGGCCGATAAAGGGGCACAACTGGTTCCCAATTACATGATGCCTGATCACAAAATGAATCAGTTTGTCATTGAGCTGGAAGCAGATACATTACATGATACTTGATCACAAAATGAATCAGTTTGACATCCAGTTGGAGGCAGATACATTACATGATCACAAAATGAATCAGTTTGGCATCCAGTTGGAGGCAGATACATTACATGATCACAAAATGAATCAATTTGACATTCAGTTGGAGGCAGATACATTACATGATACTTAAACACAAAATGAATCAGTGTGGCATTGAGTTGGAGGCAGATACATTACATGATACTTAAACACAAAATGAATCAGTTTGGCATTGAGTTGGAGGCAGATATATTACATGATACTTAAACACAAAATGAATCAGTTTGTCATTAATTTGGAGGCAGATACATTACTTGATCACAAAATGAATTAGTTTGGCATTGAGTTGGAGGCAGATAAATTACTTGATCACAAAATGAATCAGTTTGGCATCCAGTTGGAGGCTGATACATTACTTGATCACAAAATGAACCAGTTTGGCATTGAGTTGGAGGCTGATACATTACATGATACGTGATCACAAAATGAATCAGTTGTCATTGAGCTGGAGGCAGACACATTACATGATACTTGATCACAAAATAAATTAGTTTGGCATCCAGTTGGAGGCAGATACATTACATGATACGTGATCACAAAATGAATCAGTTGTCATTGAGCTGGACGCAGATACATTACATGATACTTGATCACAAAATGAATCAGTTTGACATCCAGTTGGAGGCAGATACATTACATGATCACAAAATGAATCAGTTTGGCATCCAGTTGGAGGCAGATACATTACATGATACTTGATCACAAAATGAATCAGTTTGACATCCAGTTGGAGGCAGATACATTACATGATCACAAAATGAATCAGTTTGGCATCCAGTTGGAGGCAGATACATTACATGATACTTAAACACAAAATGAATCAGTTTGGCATTGAGTTGGAGGCTGATACATTACTTGATCACAAAATGAATCAGTTTGGCATTGAGCTTGAGGCAGATATATTACTTGATCACAAAATGAATCAGTTTGACATCTAGTTGAAGGCAGATATATTACTTGATCACAAAATGAATCAGTTTGGCATTGAGTTGGAGGCAGATACATTACTTCCTCACAAAATGAATCAGTTTGGCATCCAGTTGGAGGCAGATACATTACATGATACTTAAACACAAAATGAATCAGTTTGGCATTGAGTTGGAGGCAGATACATTACTTGATCACAAAATGAATCAGTTTGGCATCCAGTTGGAGGCAGATACATTACATGATACTTGATCACAAAATGAATCAGTTTGGCATTCAGTTGGAGGCAGATACATTACATGATCACAAAATGAATCAGTTTGGCATCCAGTTAGAGGCAGATACATTACTTGTTCACAAAATGAATCAGTTTGGCATCCAGTTGAAGGCAGATACATTACATGATACTTAAACACAAAATGAATCAGTTTGGCATTGAGTTGGAGGCAGATACATTACTTCCGCACAAAATGAATCAGTTTGGCATCCAGTTGGAGGCAGATACATTACATGATACTTAAACACAAAATGAATCAGTTTGGCATTGAGTTGGAGGCTGATACATTACTTGATCACAAAATGAATCAGTTTGGCATCCAGTTGGAGGCAGATACATTACTTGATCACAAAATGAAACAGTTTGGCATCCAGTTGGAGGCATATACATTACATGATACGTGATCACAAAATGAATCAGTTTGGCATTCAGTTGGAGGCAGATACATTACATGATACTTGATCAAAAAATGAATCAGTTTGACATCCAGTTGGAGGCAGATACATTACATGATACTTAAACACAAAATGTATCAGTTTGGCATCCAGTTGGAGGCAGATACATTACTTGATCACAAAATGAATCAGTTTGGCATCCAGTTGGAGGCAGATACATTACATGATACTTGATAACAAAATGAATCAGTTTGACATTCAGTTGGAGGCAGATACATTACATGATACTTGGTTTATAATGAAATCGTAAGACATTGGACTATTTGATCATATGTTACATTCCAGAACAGAAATGGTGTTTTGTGTCAACACTTATCTACAACAGACAAGCCTCTATATTGTATGACATCTAACCCGGACTTAGAGTAAGCTTTTGTCATCATTCCTTATACTGCCAAGCTTTATGTAAAATCATTACTGACAACTCTTTCACCCAGCTTACCGAAAGCAATTATATTTGAAGATAATTAATTTACTGGGCAACTATCCGTTTCGTCTCTAACGTTTTGTCAACAAACAAACAAACAAACATCATACTGCTAAGATTAATGTCAAATCATCATCAATTTACTGGGTAACTATCCGTTTCGTCTCTAACGTTTTGTCGCTTACTTCAAATCCCGAAGAGATTTTTTTCTCATTTTCACATAGTCAGGCAAGGATCCGGAGAGAAATCTCGTAATTACTGGAACAAAAATGTATCAAAATGACATTAAATTCTCTAATTAAGTTGTAAAAATACGCTGCTAACTTATACTGCTTCGAATATTTTGGGTTATACACGTAAAGTAATTCGTTTATGGAATGAACGATGACGTAATCATTGAATAATTGACTATTTTTAATTATTTTATTTTTAGCTTCATACCCTTTACAATGTATCCGGGAATAGAACACCTTCTGAAAAAAGGAAAACTGGCAGTATTTTTCATAAAATCAGATTAAAAACGGGGCTCGAACTTGCACTGACCAGAAGTGAGAGACGTCATAGTTCAAACAGCGACGCTATAATCACTCGTTCGTAAAGGACCCAAGTAAATATGGAAATATAATGGACTCAGGATTGGTATGGTCAGAGGATTCCAGAGGTCAACATTTGTCCATTTCTACAAGATTTGTACCTATATCCTGAATATTCTAAAGATTTATGCTTTGGTATCTGAGAATTTTTATATAAGTTTTAATGCTATTAAGTATATCATGGTTATACTGTTGTGACACATATCAGTGGAATCCTGTTCAGAATTGTTTAAAGCAATATTCGAATTCGAAATCAGCAAACGTCCATCTAATACCATGTCAATAGATCCCTGCCTTACAAATTAAAACATGTTTAACATTTTTGTTATGGAATTCAATAAATCGTAGCATTGCATTATCTGTCTAAATTTTACAAAGAATTGTAATTTCTGCCTCGAGAGACGGCTTATCCTGATAACTACAGAAACACTTTCTATGACTTTGATTCCTATGTGTTTTAAAATGAAATTATTAATGTGTCAGTACGAGTTTTCTCCGCCTCGGACCAGTTCATTGTATTTCATTTTTCATAAAGTTCTTCATTTAACTGTCACAAGGGTAAAATTATAGTGTTGTATAAATATGTTTAGGGAATAGTGAGTTGATTGCAATACCCGGTTTTTGCGCGAATTTCTCTATAATATACGTTTTATGGTCTGGGAATAACTGTCGTAATAATAGCGTCTGGAATAATTACGTTTTATTCGTGCAACTTTGAGAATCGTTTTACTTTTTGGAACAATGTTATTTTCAATTTAATTCTGAGGTAAAATAATCATTGTAAAGTTACTGAGTTATTTTAAATGTTGGGAACTCCTAGATGAATCATAAACAGTAATCTGAAATAATTTAATTTTATAACTGTAGCGTTGAGAATTTATCGTAGATGCACTATAAATGAGGCTATGACACTTGGGCTAATTGTATAGTTTTTCGTTCAAAATCCATTGATCTCTATTTTGAAATTTTGAAATTATTTTTAAAATAATTTTAAATTTATGATAAAAGCTTCATACTTATAAGATTAATACATTACCTATGAATGGTCCTTCTGTATAAACATGTTTTATGTATGTGTGAAGGTGCTTTAATTTGAATTATTATTCCAAGTAACGGCATACAATAATCCTACTTGAGATTAATAAAAACTAATTTTCAATGCTTACCTGTAGATCCATATCTTAAAAGATTTGTTTCACCTTATTATATATTCATAAGGAAAACGTACAGCAATCAAACCGCCTGCACAAACTGTTGCTCTTCAAACAAGTTGACCTACTGCCCCGTTAGGTGTGAAATAAAAATGAAGAAGTACATGTTGATAATCGGAACTCAAGTCTTTTAGTATACGACAGATACAGTTCCACTGTGTAACGGTGTTAATGTGATGGAACTTTTTAAATCTAACGTAAGACGTAAACGAAGTCACGGACATCGTTCATACAACCGACCCTACATACATGATGTCACTTTTTCATCTCTTTTACCTTACGTTAATAAAAAATAGGGTCTTCATCACATTCGCAGCAAACTTTATTCTGTCCCTTTTACAAATCTCAATAAACTTTTTCAAGAAGCAAGAATGAACCCCTACACGGATTCTTCAACCCCAGAATACATACTGAACTCCATTATAATGGACATCGCTTATCACAGACTGTTTAAGCCTGCACGCGTCACAAACGATGACTGTTCTGAACAGAAACGTCTTTTCCTTAAACTTAAATTCACAAATAAAGGCATAGACGCTTTAAACATTGGCAATGTTCTAAATCACAAAAAAGTTCAGTCCTGTATTCCACCATATTTTAAACTGAAGACCACGCCTTGCATTTCATATAGCTATACATCTAGCATCGCATCCAAGCTATTCAATTACAAACAGGTTTTGCAGTGCCTACACATCAACCATCTTCTACACAACACTGTCACATGTTCATGTGCTTCATCTCCTTTCAAATACAATACTTTCGGGCATGTCATTACCGGCGACGTTTCTATTGATGAAAATGAAAGCCTCAAAAATCTTATTTTAAGGGGCCCTAAATACCGGGAAGCCCGTCTATTTAATTGGCGTCAGAATTTTAGTTTAGTTATGTATTCTGTCGAAGATTATGCCAGACGATGGGCCAAACATGAAGACGTAGAACCAGACATTTTGTCTGAATGGCTGAAAGCCATACGATGGTTGATAAAATCTCGTATTCGAAAACTTAAAGGGACTATGAAAAGACGTTATCCCTCAGTATTTAGTGATCCAGAAGTAATAACTGAACTGGATAGGTTTCATGACCAATATGTACTGGTACCAGCAGACAAAGCCTAAACAAATATAGTTTTTATTTGTAAGGCACATTACTATAATTGTTTATTAGAAGAACTTGGGTTTAATACGAATTCTGGAAATCCTACATACACACGTAGCTCACTTTCAAAGGACGAGATCCTTCAAAATCACGTGTCCGTATTACGCTCATTTGATATACCTACAACGGATACTGATTTCGAGCTACCATATTTATATTGGATACCTAAATTCATAAAACCCCATATAAGCAAAGATACATAGCAGGATTCAGCAAATGTTCTACCAAACCTTTATCTTTACTCCTTACCTAGATATTGAAAGCCATTAAGGAGAGACTTCAACAATGCTGTACAGTTGCTTATTCCAGAAGCGGTGTAAATCAGATGTGGATACTTAAATATTCTAAACAGCTTTTAGAGAATTTGAAGGCACACAATTTTTCTCGAATTCACAGTATCAAAACTTATGATTTCTCTGCTCTTTACACTACTATTCCACATAAAAAATTAAAAGAAAGACTTTTCAGCATCATAGACAACTACTTTTTCACTAAAGGTGGTACCCGAAAATTTAAATATCTAGTGATTGGCTATCAGGATACTTATTTCGTCAAACACCACTCTGATTCTACACATAAATATACTGAAGTTGATATATAAAAAACATGCTGGAATTTCTAATAGACAATATATTTGTAATGTTCGGAGACGTGGTCTTTCAACAAACTGTCGGCATTCCTATGGGAACTAATTGTGCTCCTTTATTGGCCGACCTGTTCCTTTATTCATACGAAGCAGACTTCATTCAGTAACTGCTGAATCAAAAGAAGAAAAAGTTAACGGTATGATCCGAGATGCCAGGGCGTGCACTACATATGAATATTTCATATACAGAGGTAAACTACTCAACGACAAATTATTGACACGGGGATATCTAAAACCGCGTTTAATGTCAAAGTTCCGCAAATTTTGCGGTCGGTATAATTGTGTTGTTTGCGACTACTCTGTTTCACTAAGTGAAATGTTGAGTTGTCTTTTCGTTGGCGGTTGTTGAGACGACTGTACCAATTGTGACGAGGATATACTCCTGACTTGTTTCATTGGACTTGACTGTGGACTCACGGCGGGTGTGACCGGTCGACAGGGGATGCTTACTCCTCCATGGCACCTGATCCCACCTCTTGGTTTCCAGAGATCCGTGTTTGTCCATTTTTACCGGATTTGTATCTATGTCCTGGGCATTCTATTGATTTATACTTTGGTATCTGTAATTTTTATATAAGATGGTAAATAAAATGTAAATGGTCTCAACATGATGAACAATTGCGAATCCCAACGGGATGGGACCAGGTGTCAGGAAGGAGCCAGCGTCCTCTGCTGGCATGTCACACCCGTCGCTAATATTCCATGGAAACCTCTCTACTTCGATGACATTGTCACATTCGGTGAAAAGGTCAAGTTCGGTAAGAACTTCAAGATCAAACTTGGTGATATACATTGTCCTCAAGATTAACAACTATTGCGAACCTATACGGGGTAGGACCAGGTGTCTGGAGGTAGTCAACGCCCCTGCCAGCATGCCACACCCGTCGCAAATGTTACAGGGAATATCTCGAATTCAGTGAAAAGGTCAAGTTCAGTTAAATCGTCATCAGTTACTTTTATATATGATTTGAAGAAGGGAGTCACTGTCTGTGGTCGTACTCCAGAATAATATTTTTATTCCTGAGAGGTGTGAAATAACTCCAGTGCTGATTTCTGGTTTAGTACGTTATTGCCAAGAAGTCTCTTACCCTTGACGCGTTTGACATATATTACGAACTAACAAAATGGGACCATATAATGGAAAATAGCGCAAATATTTTGTTCAATGTAATCTTTGTGTACAATGCTATTGCTGCAAATCAATTATTAAGAAAGTTACACGTATCAGCATCAGTCCCTTGACAGTATACTTTTAAACGTAAAGAAATAATTACGTCCAAATATGTAACCATTATTTCATATTTATTTATATATCCAGAGCACTAAAACCAAAAACATTATACATCCTAGGGTGTCGCATCTAAGCATTCGATACAAGTCAGGGAAATGATATCTTGTAAAAATTGGACAAACACCGACCTATGGGAATCAAGAGGTTGGATCGGATTTTATGGAGGGGTAAGTATCCCCTGTTGACAGATCACACTAGACGTGTGTCCACAGTCAAATAAAAATGAAATACGTGAGCAAAGATTGACGTCACAATTGGTACAGGCATCTCAACAACCGCCATCGAAAAGGCAATTGAACATTTGACTTTCACAATATATCACCAGCAGTGTCAGCCCCCGGAACCGGGTGGTTAAATCATTGCGCTTTAAAGCACGGCGTCTTTCACTTGTTTCCAACGCGGGCCCGAGCACTACATGAACCTAAGCTTATTTTCTAAGACAATTTGTCGGTTTACTTAAAGAAGGGCAGACCGGTAGTATCTATCTCTGGTACATTGTAAGCGGTTTCTCTCCCACAACTAAACACTAGCCTCCACCATTCGACTGGCAAATTGTTGACTGAATTGGACATATTTTACTTAACATTACAAATTTAATTTAGAATAGTGACTATGACGTAAACCAAAGTAGCATTTTCTCATGTAAATTGTTACCGAGTTAGCAAATCTACCATTTAAGTGACTCTGTGGTAGAGAGCTCGATGCGCAACCAGAGGGTCTTGGGATCGAGCCTCCGTGTAGGCGGCTTACATTTACTGTCTTTCGAATGAAACAGTAAAAACCGAAATCTCGTGTCACATTTTATATGTGAAAGAACATTCACTGCTCAAAGGCAGTAAGGGCCGAGCATAGGCCGAAATGTGAACTCCTTCACCAGCATTTGGTGACATATGAGTGAAAGATTCTTTAGTGGGACGTTTAACAACAATAAACAAACAAACAAAAGCCATTACAAGAATACTACAGGAATAAACATTGAAGAGGCAGTCACAATGTAAATGACAACATCGTTAAATATGACGTGACACGACGTTTATATCCAGAGTCAGACTTGTTAAACACGTGGACATTTCATATGCGGGGACAAACTAGGCACTGATAAGTTGTCGTCACAAGGATTCCAAGAATCGTGGTCAGGTAAACATCCCCAAAGTTTGAGATTCATTCTTCAATTATTTCTTTTGAATTTAACTGCTGATTCACAGCGGATGCATTTTACCTATCGTCAAGGGACGCTTACTCCTCCGTTGCACCTGATCCCACTTCCATATTTTCAGAGTTCCGTCTGTGTCCGATTTACACCGATTTATATATTATTTCATGTACCTTTTTCCAATTAATACTTTAGTGTCTGTGATTTTTATAAAACGCAAACAAAGAAATCTAATGCTCAACACTAATGAATAATCATCTTTATTCATATCTTAGAATATCGCCAGTAGTTTTATTGTCAAACGATTTATTTGATTACAGCAAAAGAATGATGACGGTGATTGCACTCACTTCTCTCTAAACTACAGTAAACGGTTTGTTAACTATTACGTAAATATTTATTTGTCATACATTTATACGGAAACCCAGGGGCCCGGTTAAAGAAGAAATCACAGTGAATTACAGAGCGTAGCAAAATTTAATGTTTGGATTCGATTTTATTGACCATTGGGAACATAAGACTTAAACGTCTGCTGTGTTTCAATAGAACAATGCAAACGAGATATTCCCTAAAAAAAGATTTAGGCCGTAGTAAAAAAAAAGGTACGATAAACATAAAATTCTTTATATAGATCACAGTGTCCGTAACGTTTATACAATAACGACAGGTTATGATGTTCTGGCATTCAGCTCAATGTTTTAGAATTGCCAAAAAGTTATGGCATTTATATAAAGTCTAGCTGAGGTGAATACAGCCAAATTATACACCTACTGCTTTAGACGTATTAACAAGGGACAGGTACAATAAAACTCTGAATGTCTAATCAACTCAGTTTTGACGTTATTTTATATTGACTGAATTTGACACTTTTCCCAGGATGCAGACATTAAATGCTCGTAATAATACATTGACATAACGAAGTTAAGCCGTGAACGAACATTTCGTTTTGGTCAATCATATTTTAAATTTTCTTCGGTGAAAAAACAACAATTATGTTTTGGAAGAATGTCTTCTATTCTTTTTCAAAACTAAGGTACAGACCAAAATGATCCGTTTGATTGTTTCCCAGCCACTATGTTTTAATGATTATACAAAAATAAATGTAAAACATGTTTTTTTACATGACGGTTTGAAAAAAATTGTCTGTACATAATTTGCTGGATGAAAATTGTCATTTCTTATCATATATTACTAATAAAATGTTTTCCCAGCATTTACTGTGTTTTTGGTATTTTTTCATTTACAAAAAATAAATAACTTCAATAGAACTATATTTTTTATCAATCAATTTCAGAAGTAAATGTGGTCCAGTTAGCGAATTAATAACAATGTGAATATATTTTAAGATAGAGCTAATCTTTCATGCCCATTTATAAGTTTGTGTGTTCCCATGTAAATAGGCTGGAACTATATACAACCATGATGTACTACCTAATGTAGAGTAACTGATACATAATGATAGATGGATATGTATGTAGGTATACACATGTAGGTATATGTATGTAGGTATATGTATGTAGGTATGTATATATGTATGGGTGTATAGGTGTATGCATCTGCACATGCGTATGTATATGTTTGTATGTATATGTGTGTATATGCGTGTATGCATGTATGTATATGTATGTGTATATGCATATTATGTATACGTATGCATATTTGTATATGTTTGTGTATATACAATATATAATTAATTACATATGATATCATATGTACAAATATAACATTTATGTAAACACATGAAAAATTAATTATTTATACTTGAAAATTGATATTTAATATAATTATAGTTCTAAAAATTTAAATACACCTTGTTTTATATATGAATATGACATTGTACATCATGGAGAAAAGCATGGGTGTATGAACGATATATATGTTTCATAATACAATCTATTTCACGATAAGTGTACTACAGCTTTATACATTCTATGTGTGTCTTTATTTTCGTTTGTGTACCTTGCAGGGAGTCTGGAGGTATGTTTCACAGGAATGTCATTAATGCACACACACACTCACTCACACACACACACATACACTCACACACACACATACTCTCACACACTAACACACACACTCACACACACACACAAACACACACACACACTCACACACACACTCACACACACAGATGTATATATATATATATATATATATATATATATATATATATATATATATATATATATATATATATATATATAAGATTTACAATTTCAGTTTCTTTTCATTCTGTGTATTCGGTGATATATTCTAGATCGCCCATGTTTATTTCTTTAGTTTAAATATAACGTAGCTTATTACAGATACACTCGATTATTGTCAGTCACCGATCAGCTCGATTATTAAAAGGCAAATCTGGATACCATGGTATGTAAATCTTCTATTTACTGACCACATGAAAGATTTACCTGCCGATCCAGAGACATATGGTGTAATATATTCCATTACGTGATCATTTTGTGAATTTAAAAGCCAGGCTCGGATACCATGGTGTAGTAAGTATTTCTATTTGGCCTATCAGCTGCAAAATTTTGCCCAAAGGCCATGTAGTTAGAAATTTCTATCGTGAGTAGTTTCATTCAAATCGAATCCAGGTTATTCCTATGATAAACCTTTCAAGTTCCAGATAGTGCAATATACCAACCGAAAAGAAATCCAGTAAAATATAGAAAACACTGGACCGGCAGGAACCTATCTACAATTTAGATGTTGGATCAGGTAATAATGGATTTACTGTTAGCATGATGCAATATGAAATTACTGCACACATTATACACTCTTATTTATTAAAATCGCTTTCATACATGTAAGATAATCACCATTTATCCTGACCACTAATTCATCTAAAATCTTAAATAAAATGTTTGATCCTTGACGATAAATATATGTTTTTCATTTCTACAAAATATAATGTTACTGACAATGCTAATTTCTTATTTCTTAATTTCAATATCTAGTGATTGGCTATCAGGATACTTATTTTGTCCACCCTGATTCTACACATAAATACATTGAAGTTGATATAAAACAGATGATGAGATTTCTAATAGACAATATATTTGTAATGTTCGGAGACGTCGTCTTTCAACAAATTGTCCGCATTCCTATGGGAATTAATTGTGCCCCTTTGTTGGCCGACCTGTTCCTTTATTCATGTGAAGCAGACGTCATTCAAAAACTGCTGAATATTATAAATATAAGACCCAAGTTATAATGCTCAGGACAATATCGTTTCTGTCAGTTAGACTTCATCAGTTGAGCTCCAATTTGAAAAGTATGTGTATTTTCTAAAGATAAAGTGGTATCATACAAGGCCAAATAATATCTCTAAAAGTATAGCCGAAATCCGTCTATGAGTAACCACTGTAAATAAACACTGACTATCTTAGCTGTAGAAATTAACAGTGCCAAATATCACTTAAGTATAAGATGAACAGCTGGTACCGAAATGCCAGGTACTAGGTTTATGTATACCCTCGGGGTCTCAAACGGTCCACCAGCAGTGGCAACGACCTAGTGGTTATAAATATTATAAACATAAGACCTAATCTATAATGCTCAAGACGATATCGTTTCTGTCAATTAGACTGTGAATAAAAAGAAGAAAAAGTTAGCGGTGTCCTTTAATTTGACATTTAGATATATCGACGACGTTTTGTCCATTAATAATGACAATTTCCAAACATATGTCAATGCGATATATCCCAGCGAACTAGAAATTAAAAATACAACAGAATCAAGCACAATCGCTTCATACTTAGACATTTAACTTAATATAGACACAGACTGGAAATTGGTAACTAACCTATACAACGAACGCGGCGATTTCGGCTTTTCCCAACGTAAATTTTCCACATTTAAGTAGTAATATCACTCAGTCACCCGCACATTGAGTTTATATTTCACAAATGATCCGATATGCCAGGGCGTGTACAACATATGAATATTTCACATACAGAAGTAAACTACTCACTGACAAATTATTGACACAAGGATATCAAAAACCGCGTTTAATGTCAACGTTCCGCAAATTTTACGGTCGGTATAATAGTCTTGTTTGCGATTACTCTGTTTCACTAAGTGAAATGTTAAGTTGCCTTTTCGTTAGCGGTTGTTGAGACGTCTGTACCAATTGTGACGAGGATATCCGTGTTTGTCCATTTTACCGGATTTGTATCTATCTCTTGGACATTCTATACTTTTGTATCTGAGATTTTTTATATTATTACAATAACATACAATAATATATACATATCTCGGATACACAACCTTCACAGAACCCCGTATAAGCAGAAGAATATAGCAGGATCCAGCAAATGTTCTACCAAACCTTTACTCCTTACAAGGATACTGACATACCGTTCAAGAGAAACTTCAATATTGTACATTTGCTTATTCCAGAGGCGGTGTAATTCAGAAGTGGTTTCTGAAAAAATTCTAAACAACTTGTCATATTTCTCAAATTCACAGTATCAAAACATTCGACTTCTCTACTCTTCTATTCATAAAAAGATAATAGAGAGACACTTTAGCATCATATAAACCTGGTACCCGAAATTTAAATATCTAGTAATCATGATACTTATTTTGTTAAACAGCCCTCTGATTGTACGCATAAATATATACTTTTTTGTTTCTAAAAGAGAAGCTGGAATTTCTAATAGACGGTATATGTGTAATGTTCGGAAACGTGGTCTTTCAACACAATTTCGGCATTCATATGGAAACCAATTGTTCTCCATTATTGGCTGACTTGTTCCTTTACTGCACACAGGGAAGTTTTCGCCCCGTTTTATTTTCTCAACTTTCGCCCTCATCGTCAATTGGTTAATTCAAACTGGGCGAATTCAAAATTGTAAGTTCATCTATTTTAAATAATAAAAGTCTTGGCTTATTTAAAGCGGAACGAAATCGTTTACAAGTGCAAGGACAAAAATAACATGGGGCGAAACTAACCCTGCAAACAGTATTTGTACTCAGTAGGCTTCATTCAGAAAATGGTGAATCAAAAGAAACTGCTGAATATATAAAACATTTCAGATATTACAGTATAAATCTTTAGAAAGTACAGGACACAGATCAGGTGCCATGGAGGAGTAAGCATCCTCTGTCGACCGGTTACACCCACCGTGAGTCCACAGACAAGTCGAGATGAAATACGTGAGGAACGAATCCACGTCACAATTGGTACAGACGTCTCAACAACCGCCAAGGAAAAGGCAACTCAACATTTCACTAAGTGAAATAGAGTAATCGCAAACACGACTATTATACCGACCGTAAAATTTGCGGAACGTTGACATTCAACGCGGTTTTCGATATCCCCGTGTCAATAATTTGCCAGTGAGTAGTTTACTTCTGTATAATTATGAAATATTTATATGTTGTACACGCCCTGGCATGTCAGATCATTTGTGAAATATAAACTCCATATGCGAGTGACTGAGGGATATTACTACTTAAATGTGGAAAATTTACGATGGAAAAGCCGAAATTATCGCGTTTGTCGTATAGGTTAGTTGCCAATTTCCCGACTGTGTCTATATTATCTTAAATGTCTGATTCTGTTGTATCTTTAATTTCTAGTTCGCTGGGATATATGTCATATGTATTAAAATTGTCATTATTAATGGACAAAACGTCTAAATGTCAAATTAAAGGACACCGCTAACTTTTTCTTTTTTGGATTCAGCAGTTTCTGAATGGTAGCTCAAAATCTGTATCCGTTGTAGGTTTATCAAATGAGCGTAGTACGAACACATGGTTTTGAAGTATCTCGTCCTTTCAAAGTGAGCTACGTGTGTTTGTAGGATTAGCCATTCTGAGAAGGTGTCTGGCTTCACGTCTTCATGTTTGGCCCATCATCTTGCATAATCTTCGACAGAATTCATAACTGAACTGAAATTTTGACGCCAATTAAAGGAACGGGCTTTTTGATATTTATTGCTCCTTAAAATACGATTTATGAGGATTCCATTTTCAACAATAGAAACGTCGCCGGTGATGACATGCCCGATAGGATTGTATTTGAAAGTGGATGGCGCACATGAACATGTGACAGTGTTGTGTAGAAGATGGTTGATGTCCGGGCACTGCAAAAACTGTTTGTAATTTAATATCTTGGATGTGATGCTGGGTGTATAGCTATATGAAATGCAAGGCGTGGTCTTCAATTTAAAATATGGTTGAACACCGGACTGATTTTTTTGTGATTTAGAACATTGCCAATGTTTGAAGCGTTTACTTTATGCCGTCGTTCAACTGCTATCAAAATACCAACATATCTAAAATATATCGTTGAAGTCCAATGAATTTCAAATGCCGGGAATTATGATCTCTGATATCTTTTGGTGTCGACAAGTAACCTGTCAACCATAATGTTCTCTAATTTTGATTATGTGTTTCGCTTATTTTGCAAACATATTCCAATTTATCTTCCAGGACCCATACGTTAATTCTAATGTTCCTTTTCCGAGCGACTTCATGCAGAGATCAGCCTTTATTTATAAATTTGAATTGAAGGAAAAGATGTTTCTTTTCAGAACAGTCATCGTTTGTAACGCGTGTAGGCTTGAACAGTCTGTGATAAGCGATGTCCATTATAAGTTAAGTATGCATTCTGGGGTTGAAGAATCCGTGTAGGTGTTCATTCTTTTCTTTCTAAAAGAGTTCACTAAGAATTATAAAAGGAACAATAAAGTTTGCTGCGAATGTGATGAAAACCCAATGTTTTGTTTACGTAAGGTAAAAGAGATAAAAAAGTGACATCATGTATGTGGGGTCGGCTGTATGAACGATGTCCGCGACTTCATTTCAGTCTTACGTTAGAATTAAAAAGTTTCATCACATTAACACCATTATACAATGGGCTTGATAGATTGCCTCTCTGGATATTATCGTTACATCCATCGGGGTATGTTCATATGTTGTACACGCCATGGCAAATCGGATCATTTGTGAAATATAAACTCCATATGCGGGTGACTGTGGGATGTTACTAATTAAATGTAAAAATGTTTAGGATGGGAAAGCCGAAATCGGTGCGTTTGTCGTATAGCTTAGTTGCTTAGTTCGCTGGGATATATATAGGTCTTTTCACAATGGATTTTTATCCAACATATTGCAGTAGATAGAGGCTGTAGGCAAGTTGACCCCATTTCACCTCACTTATTCATACTCTGTGCAGAAGTTCTTGCTTTATTAGTTATGGATACTAAGTATATTAAAGGAATACATATTGGATCTTTGGAACAGAAAATTACACGGTATGCTGAAGACACAACCTTTATGTCAGATGGTTCAACTGTTCTAATATACAAAATCTCAGATACCAATGTATAAATCAATAGAATGTCAAGGACACAGATTGAAATCCGGTAAAAATGGACCAACACGGACCTCTGAAAACCAAGATGTGGGTTCAGGTACCATAGAGGAGCAAGCATCCCCCGTCGACCGGCCACACCCGCTGTGAGTCCACAGTCAATTGGACAACCGCCAACGAAAAGGCAACTCAACATTTCACTTAGTGAAACAGACTAATCGCAAACAAGACTATTATACCGACCGTGAAATATTCGGAACGTTGACATTAAACGCGGTTTTCATATACAGAAGTAAACTACTCACTGATAAATTATTGACATAGGGATATCGAAAACCGCGTTTGATGTCAACGTTCCGCAAATTTTACGGTCGGTATAATGGTCTTGTTTGCTATTCCTTTTTCACTAGGCGAAATGTTGAGTTACCTGTTCGATTGTTGAGGCGTCTATACAATATGTGACGAGGTTTTGTTCCAATGTGTATTTCATTTTGATTTTACTGTGGACTTAAGGCGGGATTGACCGGTGGACAGGGGATGCTTACTCCTCCATAGTACCATAGCCTACCTCTTGATGGTTGAGATCCGTGTTTGTTCGTTTATTTTACCAGAATTGTACCTGTATCTTGGACATCCTAACGAATTATTCTTTAGTTTAGTAATTTCATTTATAGATTCATATACAAAATATTATGTGCAGTATGCATATCGTTTTTCAATATAATGCATTGTCTTTCAATTCAAAAATCAAATCACCGATTGTGTCCATTTTGGTTGATGCGAAAAGGCACTGAGATTAAGGGGATGCTAAACAGTTTCACAGGTTTAATATCGTTTATGACCGCCATTTGCACCGATCCATTCTTAACATTTACGACGCATTGAACGAATCAGGTTATGCAGGAATGCCCGGGGAACGTTGCACCATCTGGGCAATAAAAAACGACACAAAGCGTCCAACGTAGCAGGGGGTTTGGCTCTTGACGTAGACGGCGTTCCATTTCATCCAAAAACATGTTTTATAGGCGATAAATTCGGTAACATTGCAGGCCAGGGTAGTACATTCACGTTTTGCTGCTGTTGATAGTCACTAACAACGCGTGCGGTGTGCAGCCATTCATTGTCCTAGTGCAGAATGACGTTACGCTGGTTGTTGTGAATGAATGGGATGACGTGCTGACGTACAATCTCGTTACTCTAGCGTACATCGGTTAAATTTACCCCCTATCATCAAGGAAGTCCTTATATGTGTTGTAATTCCATCCCATATATATATATATATATATATATATATATATATATATATATATATATATATATATATATATATATATGTGTGTGTGTGTGTGTGTGTGTGTGTGTGTGTGTGTGTGTGTGACGCTTTTATCGTCTAAATGTTGTATAGACATGTGATTTGATTTGGTTGTTTTTCTCTCCAAACATAAAGTTAAGATGTTGTGGGACTACTATATACATAAACGCAAATAATGCTTAAGAAGAGAGCTATTCTGAGAGTATTTAGCTCATAAAATTGACAATTGCTGAGAGCGGATAGGATATTACACAGTCGATATTCCATTAGGTATCGTAGAATGTCTTTGCCTTCCAGATATAACATCTATAAATCTATTAGAATAACAAAACTCCATCAATCCATTTTTTTTAATCGCGTGTAAAGAAAACAGTTATGGCTTACAAAACTCATAAATTTATTCGATATCCCTGTGGTAGATGTCAATACACACACTAACACACACACACACACGCGCGCGCGCGCGCGCGCGTTTATAACATATATGCGTATATGTGCGTGTATTTGAGAATTTATAAATTCTGCAGAGAAGGATGATGTGAACCCCCCAAAAAGATATAATAGGGAATGATAGGAAGACTAATAGAATCTTACGTAGTTGGGAGGCGTGTTTCAGTGAATTTTCACCAAAGTGGCAAGGATGTGGTTGTCCATTACAAGAGTTTTCCTTAATTTGTAGTTCCAAGTTCTAGCAACGATGTTTGAGACTTACCTCATTTTTTATTAACCCTAATGCCAGCACTTGATTTATACAGTTGTGATATCAAGTATAACAAACAATGGTCATAGTTTAGATATATTACAACAAATGCATAAAGTGTTGAACCTGGAATGTAAATGGTTTTTAGGAAACTAGCAAATTACCACAGGGTTGTTTAAGACTCTACGTGCCAGCATGAAGGTTAATTACCTCCCATGTTTCTGAGAAATAGTTCTGCACGTAAAGAAATATTAGGACTTGATTTTTGAAAAAAAAACTCTGTATTGTCTTTTTCATAGACGTCCTGCGTCGCACCGAAAAAAATATTGTGATTTCATAGCGCTGGTAGCTTGTCTAGACCCCGAAAGGTGTTGGCGGAGCAATTATGAGTTGTCAAAACGATTTACATGCCAGTCCAATGTGGGAGAAATCTCTATTAAGATATACCAAGATACAGATACGAGACGTAGAATGTAGATTGTGAAACAAGCATATATCACACGTTTTTCGAGGCTTTTAAGTACACATACTTTTTCAAATAGCTCAACTGATGTACGATTGTGAGCATTTCAACAAGTGCATATATCAAACACAAGATGCCATTTTAATAAAAACAGATACCACGGAATGGATTATACAAAAATGATGTGTCACTTTTAACACCTCCCTTTATGACAAAACAATGGTTTCAACTTTTCAAAATCGGAGCGTTTTCAACAAATTATGATGAAGCTATCCTTATAATGTTTGACAGAGCGAAAAACGCCAATATCGTGAGCGCTTGACATCGCATTTCAACGGGGATTTTGTTAAACAATATGTTTATTATATCAATAAAATTTAGATACAAAGTGCATCTGGATGTCACATGGAATATTGCCGCTGTGATCAAGTCCAATAAGAAACAATTTAAACGAAAAGATGCCATTCTAGTGTAGAGTAAAACAAGATAACAGTCATTAAACGCGGTTTTCGATATGGTGTTAGAGTTAAGAAATCTTCATATGTTGTGCACGCCCTGGCAACAAATTATAAACAATGACTGAGGGATATTTTAAATGTGGTTGATTCGTCGCGTTTATTTCAGTTGCATATCCTCTAATTGATGTAAGTCAAGCTTGTCTTGAACTTTAATTTCACTGGGATATGTCCCTTTATGAAAATTGTCGTTAAATTGACAAAAATGGTTTCTAAATTTAAAGGGACACCGCTAATGATTAACAAACTTCTCGTTAAAGGAACAGGTCGGCCAATAAAGGAGCACAGTTAGTTCCTATAGGAATAGTTTGAAAGACCACCTTCTGCCAAATATATTGTCTATTTTTCATTTCACAGTAAATTCAGAGTGGTGTTTGACGAAATAAGTATCCTGATAGCCAATCACTAGATATTTAAATGTACCACCTTTAGGGCAGTTGTCTATGATGCTATCCTTATGAATAGTTGTGTTTAGTTTTGAGAGCGAAAAATTGTGTGCCTTCAACTAAAAGCTGTTTAGAATTTTTAAGTATCCAATCTACACAAGACTACTTTGACTGATGGCGCTTGAAGAAGTAAAGATAAATCGCCGCTATGTATCTTTGCTTAAAATAGTTTTGTATTGTCGATAGCTCGGGGATGTTGTATTCAAAACAATATGATTTTGAAATCTCGTCCTTTGAAAGTACAGATGTAGGATACCAAAGTATTAAACCCAATCTAATAAAAATGTAATGTGCCTTACAAATAAAAACTAAATTATTTGAGGCTTTGTCTGCATAGATATTGGTCAAACCTATCCAGTTCAGTTAAAAATGGACTTGTTTTCATAGTCCCTTTAACACGGATTTTATCCTCCGAGAAACAAAGGAGTTTATGTGGGACTCAAACCATCCACCAGCTGACCTAGTGGTTATAAAATATCATACTGGAGGAGTCAATTAGCTTTATCCCCTGTTTTTTCGATCATACAAGGTCACCAAACCCTTCCGTGAGTCCACAGTCGAATTTAAATGGTTTGAACAGTCCAAAACGAAACAAGATGACAGCTGGTGTATACCTCGTCACATATGGTACAGACGTCTCAAAACGGTCCACCGACCAACGTTATAAAAGGAACATAATACCAAAAGGTAAACTCAAACAGTTTCTTCAATTCACTTAGTGAATTTAAATGGTGTGAACAGGCCAAATATTACTTTAGTACTCTAGCAAACCAGGACTATTATACCGACCGTCAAAATTTGCAAGACCTAACGTTATGATTATAAATATAATACCAAAGTTAAACGCGGTTTGTGATAGACTTCATCCTGTGTCTAAAGATTAAAATTTGTCAGTGACCGGTAGTTTACCTCTGTCGATATGAAATGGTGTTAACTTCAAATACTTTGTTGATGAACACTAGTACCGAAATACCCTGGTTTATGTATATCGAGACTCAAACGGTCATTTGATGAAAATACAAACTACCCACGTTTATGCGGGGGGGTGAGTGAGGGATATAAACATTACAAAGTTACTTCAATAATATCGCTTGTAGCTTTAAAAAGAAAATACCAGGTACGATGTTTTATTGTTGAAAAGCTTGGTAAGGAGTAAAATAAAGCCGCGTTTATCGTCACTTTTAGACCCATTCATAGAAAGCATTTGGGACGGGTGTGGCATGCCAGCAGAGGACGCTAGTCCTATCCCGTTTTGCTACTTTTGCGTGTAATTCTTTCAGCGGTGAATGTGCTGCTTTTGAATTGTCTGTTTAACCGTCTGTGTTAGCCACGGACTCAGATGACACGTCAATTTTGATTGGATTTCCGCTCGCTGTTTATTTTCACTGGATAGGTTATATTCAGAGGTTTGAAATGATAGTAAAATGGGTAAGTCTAGGACCCAATTTTATGAAGTTTCGTCTATTGTGTGCTTGATTCTGTGGGGGAAGACCTGTAATCTAAAATCTCAGTCTTAAGACACAATCGTCGGGTAAACACCTACCGGAATAAAAAGAGCAGGTGTTAGTCCAACGATCAAGTATTCGACTCTCGATTTTAAATTTAAGTCGCAGATCTGTACAACTTAATGCATACTGAATACAGTGCTACTAGATTCTATCCTAAATTCATTAGTAACTTAAGTTTTAGTCAGCCTTTCTGTTGGTATAGGATGGTAACTACATATTTTGTTCTTGTATGTTTGTGGTTTTTTTATTTTGTTTGTTTTTATTTTATTTTATTTTTTTTTTTGCTGTGAAAATAAAATTTTAAATTAGTCAAACTCAAAGCAATGCGAACATACTCAAAGAATTTTATATGGATTACCTACATGTAGGTTTATGTCAGTAGGGCCTGAGTGATTTGTTAATGTTATAACTTTAATCGAATCACTTAAGTAGATTTGTATTTTTGATTTCCAGTTCAACCCAAAATAATTGGCTTATTCTCCCTCTTGCCAAAATTGGTTTGAATTGGTGGGTAATGAGTTGTAATCGGGTAAGTACATGTAAATCTAGAATTACACTTTCATTAGATTATTTGCATTAACTATTGTATTATTGACCATTTACCGAAAAAAATCAAAAACAAATTTGTATTACAGGGGCTGTCAGTACTTCTTTTTATGTACATGTAGCAATTCTTAATATGAATGATACACAGACTGGCCAGATCAAGAAGATGAATTACACTCAGTCAATTCAAGGTAGAATATCAACTTTACTTCTTTTTATGATAATATCATTTTTTGTTATTTATGTGTTTGTTTATGTATTTTCTGATTGTTTAATAATGCTGATTTAATCAGTCATGAAACAAGTTTAATGGGTTTTTTATCATGCTGGACATGCTGGACAGTTCTTTAATTTCTGAAGCTGCTGGCGCCTTTCTTCGTACTGACAATGGGTGTTTATATTCATGTCAAGTGTCGATACGTTACAGCAATTTCGGATTTCAAGCTTTACTGCTGTCAATTTTGGATTTCAAGCTTTGTCAAATTCAAGTGCTGCAAATGGTGCGGTTTTAAAGGCAGTGGAAGAAGAGGTGGAAATGGGATAAATCTACTAAAAAGTTCCCTTTTACTGAATAGTTAAGGAAAATATTGTCCTAAAATGCAGAGTGAAATAACTTGATGTGAACATAAAATTAATGTAAAAATAAAGCAAAAATGTACCAAACATTATCTAAAAACTTAGATGAAACTTCAAAATTGCTTGAAAGAAAAAAAGAGCAGTTGAAATGTAGTAGAAAATGCAAAACATGATTTATTAGAAACTCAAACACAGCTGCAAAATCAGGTCACACAAAATGAATTAAAAGATGACAAAATTGAGGCATTAAAAAGAGAAAAAAGAAACCTAAACATAGGATGGTAGAATTAGAAGAAATAAATGTAAAGCAGGTAGTTGCAGGAGCAGGGTATTGCACAATCTATGTTAGAGCACCAACCTGTAGACGATGAGCAATATTATGGCAATAAGTATCATCGGGTCCTACTTTGTTGGACTCGTTCAAAACCTCATGGCAGAGTTGAATGAGGCAGTCCATGATGATGATGAGAAGGTTGGCAAGTGTGTCAACCATGACTGACCAAGGGCCAGTTAATCCTGTTCTTAAACAACTAATTTCCGAGTTTAAACAATCTTTACTTCCCAAAGTTATGGAGAATTGGGATAATCTATCTCCCAAAAAGCAATCTGAAATCAGCAAAATATACAGTACACCTCACATTTTTCAACTTTGTTATTGATCACTTTTCGCGGCCATAGATTTAACCATCTTTTCTATGCCGCTTGGGCAACATACCACCATTTGAGTGATATAAGGGCATTTTTAACTGGTATCAGGGCACTAATAAACTTATCATGAATTAATACCTCATTTAGTTCTCCTTCAAAATAGACTGAAGGAGCTGGTAAAATAATTTATGAAAGTCTTTTCTGTGAAACAGGAGATCTGTTTTAGATTCGTATACCCAAATGGCAATAGAAATGGCAACAATTGCCCAGTTGGACTTCCTCATTTGAATCTATCATAATGTGGTCCAATAATAAAACATCAGACATGCTTTCAAACAAAGACAAAAGGCTCTATTCAATAAAAAACTTGATTTGTTAAAATGTACACAAGTAACCAAAATTAAATGAAATATACATATGAAAATAAAATAGAAGGTGAAAACAACAAGGACTCTTTGCTTAAAACAGCTTTTGCTCTTTTCCAGCAATCATCTAAGGGGAAAATGTATAATTTAAATGAATTAAGAAACAATTTACTAAAAATTTTAGTTGATTAGACCATCTTCCTATCAGTGAGGCTGAGGAAAATATATCTAAAGCCAAAATTGATTTTGCGAAAAAAATACAAGAAAACAGAACTAAAATTGCTATCCGACAACAGGCATACAAACAAACACATCTCACACAAATTTTTTTTATCAAATTAAAGAGCAAAGATTGGATTTTGATTTCTATGGATGGTGTATCAGTTTAAAAGATGTTTTATTCTAAATACACAATACATGTACTTTCACTTCCAGTTCTCTCTCCCTGAATATCTTAGTGGTATGCTCTTTTCACTAATTGATATTCTATAAATAAGCTTTCATGTTTAATTTTTGAAAGTGGGCATTTTATCAGGTTTTTGTTGATACATTTGTAGTTAAAATGTGTTTTGATGGGTTATTTTCATGTTGGTTGTTGCACTGCCTGGATTATATTTGTTAATCAATTTGACAGTTTACAAGTCTTTAAACATTATTTCAGTGTGAGAACAGAAAACAAACGAATGTATGTGACCTGCTTTGATTATTTGTAAGTAAGAGTCAGAGAGGACAAAGTATCATAAAGAAGAACTTGCCATAAAGCAACCACATATAGATCAAAATACTAACCTACAAGCCATGTTTGCTACTGAGGAAAAAATCCCAAAAGCGCGGTTTAGGTTAAAATGGCGGCCATATTGGATTTTAATAAGACACTTGTTAATGATGCGTAACTAAATATAAAGATATAAATATACTTCAGAACTGACAGAAATGTTTATAATTGTGAACACAAGGAAATGGGTGCTTTTTCCATTGGAAAAAAATATAACTGTGTCCATATTTCTCAAGATTTCATAAATGGCAGCCATTTTGGCGGCCAGGTTGTCCGCCATCTTGAAATTTTTCGAAGCCATGACAACAGTCCATTTCTTTGGGGTCTATGAAAACAGAAAATAATTTCATATGCATAAAATATAAACATTTCAGATACCAAAGTATAAATCAATAGAATGTCCAGGACATAGATACAAATCCGGTAAAAATGGACAAACAGGGACACCTGGAAACCAAGAGGTGGGATCAGCTGCCATGGAGGAGTAAGCATCCCCTGTGTCTGTATATGAAATCTCCATATGTTGTGCACGCCCTGGCATATCGGATCATTTGTGAAATATAAACTCCATATGCGGGTGACTGAGGGATATTACTACTTAAATGTGGAAAATTTACGATGGGAAAGTCGAAATCGTCGCGTTTATCGTATAGCTTAGTTGCTAATTTCCCGTCTGTGTTTATTTTAAGTAAAATGTCTAGGTATGAAGCGTGTGTGCTTGATTCTGTTGTATCTTTAATTTCTAGTTCGCTGGGATATACAAAACGTCTTGTTAAAACATGGTGCAGGTAGTTGCAAGTATAGGCTCCTTTGGTGCCATGTAAGGGCAACAATTTCTCAGACAGAAATGGTGCTTCTCTCTCACTACGCTTTCATGTCTGCACTTAAACAGTTTAACCTGGACTTATAAGACATAAGTTTCGATTATCAATTGGTATTTCTTTATTTTTACTTACATGGAAATGTGATTAGATGTAGGTGAAGTAATACAGATTTTGACCTGACCTATGTAGTGACGACAATGTAGCGATGGTTCTTTTACGTGCCACGTCTTACGTGACACGGCGCCTCGGTTAAAAGCCTCATCCCGTATCTAAGGATGTCGATCACGTGGCGGAATAACAACAACTACAATTTTTAATATATTTCCGCTTTACTGTTGAAACGTTTACCACAAGACCACCACAATCGGTTACAATGCGATATTAGCAAATGTTCAAATACAGATGTGCAATCATGTATTACAAGTATTTCTGGTTATGAAATCTTATTTGTGTGGAATCAGACTTTTGTAAGCAATGAAATAAAACATTGTAAACTTGTTATACCAAATAAGCTATAGGCATCGCTTTTAATGAATAAAGAATTTGATGGAAAATTTCGTGAAGTTTGAACTATTTTGAAAATGATCGTACAATGCATTATTTACTTAGGACATTCATAAAACGATTGGTTATACGTATGGTCTTTACCGACTCAGCATTAGGCTGGTTGTGGGTAGACATGTTGATTTATTTATCCAAGCCATGTCATATTCTCCGAGGGTAAACAAATCGTCATGTATCCCCACACCCAGTGCAATTCATTGTATATTATACCAACAAATATACTAAGTATATTTAATTTCCATCATTTCGCTGATTTCATCAGCTTCAGGAGGTGAAAACGCCGTCTGCTATGATCTGAAAGTTTTGTTTATGCTTGTATTCTGAACACTTCGGGGGTATTTATCACGGACGATAACTCTGTATAGGAGACATGAAGGGGAGACTAGAAAGTCTCCCCCTAGCACTTTGCGGCTCTCAACTCACCCTTTGACTGTGTGTCATCCATGAGGTGTAACAATAACGTCTGCCCTTATGGAATTAAATATAGACCAATTATATTGCTGATATTTGAGAATATGTGCCCCTGTAAGTAGTCAGTAGCGAGTCTTGACTTCAAACCCCGGGATGAAATGTATATATAGATATATATTTCTTTGAAAATGTTATGTGGTAAATTTTAGCTGCAGTCAAGGAGATTTCAATTTCCGTTTATCTATAAACAGTACACTGTGAGTTTGCTTAAATGTAGAACGATACATATTTTTAAATTAAATAAATCCAATATCTTGAGAGATATCATTGATATATTATCCCTGTTTGATATAGAAATCCCATAGTCGTAATCGCAAATACAGAAATAACAGAGCACCTACACCTCTATCTCTACGATCGAGTTCTCATGTTCCGAACTCTAGACACCTTTACCTCTATCTCTACGACCGAGTTCTCATGTTCCGAACTCTACACACTTGCACCTCTATCTCTACGACCGGGTTCTCATGTTCCGAACTCTAGACACTTACACCTCTATCTCTATGACCGAGTTCTCATGTTCCAAACTCTAGACACTTACACCTCTATCTCTACGACCGAGTTCTCATGTTCCAAACTCTAGACACTTACACCTCTATCTCTACGATCGAGTTCTCATGTTCCGAACTCTAGACACCTTTACCTCTATCTCTACGACCGAGTTCTCATGTTCCGAACACTAGACACTTGCACCTCTATCTCTACGACCGAGTTCTCATGTTCCGAACTCTAGGCACCTTCACCATTATTTCTACGACCGAGTTCTTATGTTCCGAACTCTAGACACTTGCACCTCTATCTCTACGACCGAGTTCTCATGTTCCGAACTCTAGGCACCTTCACCATTATTTCTACGACCGAGTTCTTATGTTCCGAACTCTAGACACTTGCACCTCTATCTCTACGACCGGGTTCTCATGTTCCGAACTCTAGACACTTACACCTCTATCTCTACGACCGAGTTCTCCTGTGCCGAACTCTAGACACTTACACCTCTATCTCTACGACCGAGTTCTCATGTTCCGAACTCTAGACACTTGCACCTCTATCTCTACGACTGAGTTCTCATGTTCCGAACTCTAGACACTTACACCTCTATTTCTATGACCGAGTTGTCATGTTCCGAACTCTAGACACTTACACCTCTATCTCTATGACCGAGTTCTCATGTTCCGAACACTAGACACTTGCACCTCTATCTTTATGACCCGAGTTCTCATGTTCCAAACTCTAGACACTTACACTTCTATCTCTACGACCGAGTTATCATGTTTGGAACTCCATACACCTACACCTCTATCTCTACCACCGAGGTATCATGTTTGGTACTCCAGACACCTACAAGTCTATCTCTAAGACCGTATCCTCATGTTCGAAACTCCAGACATCGCTATCGAAACATACATTGTTGTGAATACGTAGGTGACTGAGTGGTTAAGACGTCGGAAAAAAGAGCCAACAGTTGGTGCCGTAGGTCGAGACTTCAAACCCCAGAAGAGGCATGGTGAGTTTGTAGGTGTCTTGTTATTTCTGCATTTGCGCTTTATGTGCGATTTATTAGATTCATAGTAAATGTTCAGTGCTGTATTTATAATTTTGCATCATCTGTTTGTTTGTCTTTATGTTACAGTGGGTACTCATATACGGATTTGGCAATGCATTTAGGCCTATAATTTTTCTTTTCATTATACATCTATTTTAAATTCCATTGGGTTTTTTTCTGCGAAACTAAAACATTAATGTGGTAACATGTTTATAATATTAGTATACACTTCAAGACAGATACGTGAGAATGATGTTTTCGTTGTAGGCCGACAATAAGTAAAGTATATGTTTAAAACATAAATTAATCGAATATTTTGTACTCATTTTTTTGCAATCTTACATGGACAAAAACTCATGTCAGATAACTCTGCATTGATGTTGGCTTTTGTTGCCCAATGTATTTTGTATAATCTATTATCGTCAAGAAAAGCTATTAATTTATATAAGGGTCCATTGTTATTCAGGGGGTTGATTAGTATATAAGAGATGAAGACTTCTTCGTATCCCAATTGACCTCTTCCGAGTTGTTCCATTACATCACACAAAAAGTGTGACACCTGCATCATTTCCAGTTAAGACATTAAATGTATAGATGACCAGGGATATGGATTACTTACAGGAGGAGTCCGATTTGAGAAACAGTCCACAGGAAAGGCTGTAATATTTGCTATAAAGACCATTTGTCCCTCTTAACTTAACAGAAACAAGACATTATTGAATGTCGTCAATGTAAACATTAAGACAATTTATGTAACCTACGGGACGTACCGTTGACGTCACGTGGTGTGAGTGTAAAGTATCCCTACAAAACAGAACGGATTGGAACAACAAGGAAAAGCGAAGTAGTACACACACTTTTTGATTTTTAAATCAAATGAATAAATCCCGTGAAAAAAAGTTACTTTAGCTGTATATTGATTTAAATTGATGTTCAGTTGACGATACTATATACTAACATATTATTCACCAAGTAAACATTAATCCAGCTTAATGTTTCAACCATTTATTGAGATGAATTTTGCAGCTTGAAAAATTCCAGAATATTCAGTTCAGAAATCAATATTTGTAGCTTCTATAAATTGATGGCAACGAGAAAAGTCCAACACAATGTACCTATTTGTGAATAAAAATAAATGTGTTCATGGAACAGAAATTGGAAAATTAAATTGTAGTGCATGTTCCTGGTCTATAATTACTGAGTTTTCAGGTTCAAATGTTTTGTATTCTTATGGATAAACTCCACTTTAGATATACATGTAAAGAGCCAACATTTTAGAAATAATACATTTTAGTAATATAATGACCATTACATCTAAATACCCTAGGTAGCTAAATCTATGCAAAGCACATACACAAAATCAGTTAATTTATAATTGGAAATCGTTCGATAATAGTCCTGATCTTCTCATTTCTGATAACGGTCAATACTATTACAAGCAAGTTATAAACATGGTAAATGTTTTCATAGATACAAGTTAATCCTAAAATACTTTACTAATTTCTGATACACCTCTCTTCATCAATATTCATCAATAATTGGATCTTTTCTTCCTAGCAAGCTTTCAAGATAATAATAGTTTTATTTGCGATTACTCTGTTTCTCTATATAAAATGTTGAGTTGCCTGAGATAGAAAACCCGGTTACAACTTACCCAGGAAGAGAGCATCGACCATTCCCAAGTAAACTGGTAAACTTTCGTACAAAGCTTAGATTCAAGCAGAACGAACTAATTAGACCTCTTCACCATTATGTTCAACATACGAACATTTCATATACAGATGTAAACTAATCACTGACAAATTCTTGACACAGGAATATTGAAAACCGCGTTTGATGTCAACGTTCCGCAAATTTTACGGTCGGTATAATAGTCTTGTTTGCGACTACTCTGTTTCACTAAGTGAGTTGCCTTTTCGTTGGCGGTTGTTGAGACGTCTGTACCAATTGTGACCTTTGTCTGCTGGTACCAGTACATATTGGTCATGAAATCTATCCTGTTCAGTTACTACTTCTGGATCATAATATATATAATAGGGATAACGTGTTTTCATAGTCCCTTTAAGTTTTCGAATACGAGATTTTATCAACCATCGTATGGCTTTCAGGTTCTACGTCATCATGTTTGGCCCATCGTCTGGCATAATCTTCGACAGAATCCATAACTAAACTGAAATTCTGACACCAATAAATGGAACGGGCTTCCCGGTATTTAGGGCCCCTCAAAAAAGATTTTTGAGGCTTTCATTTTTAACAATAGAAACGTCGCCTGTAATGACATGCCTGATAGGATTGTATTTAAAAGGAGATGAAGCACATGAACATGTGACAGTGTTGTGTAGAAGATAGTTGATGTCGAGGCACTGCGAAACATGTTTGTAATTGAATATCTTGGATGCGATGCTAGGTGTATAGCTATATGAAATGCAAGGCGTGGTCTTCAGTTTAAAATATGGTGGAATACAGGACTGAACTTTTTGTGATTTAGAAAATTGCCAATGTTTAAAGCGTCTATGCCTTTATATGTATATTTAACAGTCATCGTTTGTAGCGCGTGCAGGCTTAAACAGGCTTTGATAAGCGATGTCCATTATAATGGAGTTCAGTATGTATTCTGGGGTTGAACAACCCGTGTAGGGGTTCATTCTTGCTTCTTGAAAAAGTTTATTGAGATTTGTAAAAGAAACATAATAAAGTTTGCTGCGAATGTGATGAAGACCCAATTTTTTGTTGACGTAAGGTAAAAGAGATGAAAAAGTGACATCATGTATGTAGGGTCGGTTGTATGAACGATGTCCGTGACTTCGTTTACGTCTTACGTTAGAATTAAAAAGTTCCATCACATTAACACCATTACACAGTGGGCTTGATAGATTGCCTACACTTATATCGTTACATCCATAAGGATATGCAGTGCCAAGCTGTTTAATCCAAAATTCTTCACGTTGTCTACGGAAGGGGGTACTCAAGGTGGGATTGTTGGTCCAGTGGTATATTTTTTCAATTATACGCACTGTCATAGACAAGATGGAATGGTCAGGGGAGTTGAAATGTCGATAGAGTATCTGGTTACCCCCCATTATTAATCTCGAATCGATGACCAAATGAATTATCTAGTATTTGTAATGTAACCGATGGATATCTTGTTCCCATGATGTACATCTTAAAATCATTTACATAGAAAGAGTAAAATATTTGTAATGATATTACATCAGGCAATTATCTCCTGGATTTTATCATTTTCATGTAGCCAGTTTTTAATGGTCATCATTTTAATCTGTATATAAAAGTTTTACTGTCCAGATTTTACAGCTCTGTCTATCGGATCAAACCTTAATATAAAATTATTAAAGCAGAAATAGAATTTTTATGATGCAATGATTTACGGACGATGGATTTTTAACGATTAACATTCATTGTAAGTTCATGCAAACAACTAAATAGTATATACGATCAGGACCAATAGTGAAAAAATGTAACAATTGCTTTTCAATGGGAGTTATCTCTCTTTACACAAAAATGATACATTCCACTTGCACAATTGCTTTTTTTAAATTTGAAGTATTATACACCACACTCAAAAGATTTTTCAGTCATATGGCGGATAGTTTTAATGGATGGGAACCCAGTTACAATGTACCCGGTAAGAGACAATCGGTCTTCCGCAAGTAAACTAGCAAATTGCCTCACGAAAATCACATAAGATTCCAGCGTGGCTTGGACCTGCGCTGACCAGAAACAATTGCTAGTAAAATAAGTACAAATCAATGCATATCGATTACAATGTAATTGTTTTATAAAAAGGACAGGGTATCTGTAATGAAATAATCTTTCACCGCAAGGCGATCTGATGTTTCTTCAAATTGGAGGAATTCCTCCCTTTCCAAAAGCTTTCTGCAGTGTTAGATATTTATTTTCCCCATTAAACCTCTTCAAATGAGCCATTTCCCTCCATTTTACCATAACGGAATGACATGTTTAGTTTTTTTCTTCTATCTTTTCTTCTGAGAAGGGAATCGCCAATTTGTAACACAGGACAACACTGTTATTATAATGCTACTCACCTTAAATAAGCACTATAGGAACAGGAATGTCAAAAAAGTTTATACTGACCTTGAAGTTGACCAATGACCAGATAACTATGTTGTTGATATTAATGCAATTATAAGACGTCGTTTGGGTTTTATAATTATATCACGGATTTAATGCTAAAAGTAGTGACACGATATTGTGATTGGTTTCTATTTCAACAAATAATCCTTGACAATGACATTTATTTTCTATATATTACAACTTAATGAAAATAAATGACATCATATTGGGTTTAATACGAATTCTGGTAATCCTACATACTCACGTTATTCACTTTCAAAGAACGAGATCCTTCAAAATCACGTGACCGTATTACGCTCATTTGATATACCTACAAGGGATACCGATTTTAAGCTACCGTATTTACATTGGATACCTAAACTTCATAAAACCCAATGTAAGCAAAGATACGTAGCAGGACCCAGCAAATGTTCTACCAAACCTTTAAATGTTTGGAGATGGGAGCCAATTGTGCCCCTTTATTGGCCGACCTGTTCCTTTATTCATACGAAGCAGACTTCATCAGAAACTGCTGAATCAAAAGAAGAAAAGTTAGCGGTGTCCGTTAATTTGACATTTAGATATATCGACCACGTTTTGTCAATTAATAATGACAATTTTCTTACATATGTCAATGCGATGTATCCCAGCGAACTATAAATTGAAGATACAACAGAATTAAGCACACACGCTTCATACTTACACATTTTACTTATTATAGACATAGACGGGAAATTGATAACCAAGCTATACGACAAACGCGCCGATTTCGGCTTTCCAATCGTAAATTTTCCACATTTAAGTAGTAATATCCCTCAGTCACCCGCATATGGAGTTTATATTTCACAAATGATTCGATATGCCAGGGCGTGCACAACATATGAAGATTTCATATACAGAGGTAAACTACTCACTGACAAATTATTGACAGAGGGATATCGAATATGAGCGTTTGATGCCAACGTTCATCAAATTTTATGGTCGGTATAATATTCTTGTTTTGCGATTACTCTGTTTCACTAAGTGAAATGTTGAGATGCTTTTTCTTTCTGTGGCGGTTGTTGCGACATCTGTACTAATTGTGACGAGGATTCACTCCTCACGTATTTCATTGGACTTGACTGTGGACTCACGGCGGGTGTGACCGGTCTACAGGGGATGCTTACTCCTCCATGGCACCTGATCCCACCTCTTGGTTTCCAGAGGTCCATGTTTGTCCATTTTTATCGGATTTGTATCTATGTCCTGGGCATCCTATTGATTTATACTTTGGTATCCGAGATTTTTTATTTTATACAATCAGTGAAACTAAATCCTGTCAGTTTTTAACCCTCAGATACCAATGAAATAAAGCCACTCAAACGAAGTCTGTCTCGTTCGGTATAGACTGGTAGTATTTTCTACTTTACCAAATGAACGGAAGTATTATGGTGAAAACTCTAGAAAAGAAAAAGTCACCAGGTTCGGGGTACCCAATACATTACACTCGAACTACACTACATTCGGACTTCACTACACTCGGAATACACTTATTCGAACTAAACCACACTTTCCACCTAAATAAACGGATGTATTAGAATTTAACCAACTTTAATGTTGGGTAAATACACACTGTTCTGCTTACGTCATAGCTATTCAGACGTGCGAGCGTTTAACTCCATATTAAACACTTTGGCTATATCATTCGGCTAATGTACTTCTTCTGTCTATGTGGCATTTCTCTATAAATACATATCTTATTTAGACTGTCTGTAAAAAATGTGTGGACTTAAATCTTCAAAATTCAAAATTCTATTAGCCGTTTTGACTTTGCAGCTGTGCCTTTCTCCCCTCCTCGGACCCGGGGTTTCCACATGTATCGGATCATAGCCACAAGACACTTTACTGAAGTAAATTCAAAGACGCAGTATTTCTAAATTGCAAATACTCTTAAAGTATGTTACACAATGCCTTGTTCTGTAATATTCCAAATATACTTACGGATAGGATATACCTGAAAGTCATTCCAAGATATAGTGTCAACACAAAAATCAAATTCACCCTTAAATATAAAACCAAATCAAATCCACCCTTAAATATAAAACCTATCTTTGTATCAGGATTTTGTTTGTTTTATTGTTGTTTAACATCCCACTCAAGAATATTTCACTCATATGGAGACGTCACCAAATGCCGGTGAAGGGCTTCAAATATTGGCCTATGCTCTGCACCTACGGCCATTGAGCAGTGAGGGTTCTTTAACGTGCCACCACCTACTGTAGCACGGGACCTCCAGCTTTTACTGTCTCATCCGAAAGACAGGAAACCAACCTGTCGCTGGCGGGACTCGAACTCACGACCTCACGATCCAGAGTCGAGCGTGCTACCGACTGAGCCAGGCCGGCTCTTCTATCAGGATAAAAAGCACAAAACGACAAAAACATAGAATTAAAAAAATAATAATAATGACAAAAACCCCACATTTGTAGGAGAACAAATGCAATTTAATGCGCATTCAATGTATTTTCTCGTCAGCAAAAGAAAAACATAAGAAAACTTATCAAACTCATATCTTTCACACATTCTTATAAATAACATATCTTTCAAACTGATTAATGTAATTGCTGATGTTAAACCACCCATTTAAGGGTGATGTTTTATATCTTCCTGGATGTTTATGTTTTTATTTCTGTTTTATGATCTCGAATTAATCCGTCCGTGGACGCTAAAGAGAGAAAAAATACTTCGAATAGCCTCACGTGTAATTTGTATCATTAGACATTGAAAAGCATGTTAATTGGAATGAGATAACCTGGCAATAAGTAGAGGTTGCTTATTGAGTCGTGAAATGCATCTTCATCTATCAAATCTCATTATTTTGTGTAATTTTCTTACACGCACGTTTATGGCGTACATCCGTAAGAACTATTATAACTGCAAAGACCTGGCTTTAGATGGAGAAATTCTGCAGTAAATTTATCTTAATGTGCATACGTTTGTTTATAACTGATAATTGTTTTATCTTTCCATGGGTCTTACTTTATGTTATTTTGTTTATGGCAGATGTTGTGGATCGCATTGATTTTCTAACTCCGTCAACTCATTAGTTGTTGTTTGCGTTCTGTAAATAATATAAGATGTTTTAACCCTCCTTTTCAACGTACAGAAGATCATTGTTAGTGTAAAAAGTCGTCCAGTGTGTGATGTTAATTCTGTTATTGTAACATGGCCACTGTATTGGCAGATTTTTTTATTATCTTTTTTTCACTTTATTGTGCTGAAAATATATATCTCGGAAATTATATATTTGTCTATACGAATAACCAGAAAATCAAGGAACACCATAAACTTTTATGCTCAAATGCATACGCAATTCAAATTTTACACAATACATACATATATTTGATTATATATTTTTCGTCGAATTTTAAGAAAAGGCAACTACTAGCATTTTGCTGTTCCATTAGTACTAATGATAATAAAAAATCTAATGACAGTGATGTTGATTATTTCCATTTAATTATTATTATTATTATTATTATTATTATTATTATTATTATTATTATTATTATTATTATTATTGTTGTTGTTGTTGTTGTTGTTTATTTAGAACACTGAATCGTTGTGTGCATTTTAGTGATTCATTGGGAAAATCATGTGCAAGGCTAACACTTTCCCATGACCGACTACTGTCCGTGTAATGACCTTGTTTGTAATAACTTGGTTTCACTAACTGTACTGTTGGGTTACGTGTTCTTTGGAAGCTGTTAAGCCTTTTGTACTGATTTAGACAAGGATTTATTCATTGTCTGGTATATTTGAAGTTTAGTGTACACGGCGGGTGTGACCAGTCGACAGGAGAAGTTCTCTCCTCCATGATGCCTGATATAGATTCTTTAGTTCACCTGTTTCGTATACATGGACTACCTGGTAGCTATATACGTAGTTACATGTGCTTCCCTGTGGTGTTTACAGTGGTTACTTTTAAACGGATTTGGCTATGCATTTAGATTTATTACTTGGCCTTGCAGGATGCCACTTCCCTGTAGAACATCCATTTTAAATTGGAGCTCAACTGATGAAGTCTAATTGACAGAAACCATCGTCTTGAGCATTATGACTTTGGTAATATGTTTGTAATACTTACACATTGTCATCGTGTATCCCTTATCCAAAAAATTTGAATGGTATTTTCCTTACTTGTTATTCGTAGGAATGATGACGTAATGGCGGAACCATAATTTATGAGCATAGTAGACAGCATTTCGTTGCGGATGTAAAAACGTTTCTGAATTATTTACAATCCAATTCCTTAAATGTTAATTATGACAAAATACTACATGTACATGATTCTGAATGTTTATTGCGCACGGTCATTTAATTGAGGCCATAGATACTGATACATCAATTACACAACATATTTACACTTCTTGATTTCCAGAGATCCGTGTTTGTCCATTTTTTACCAGTTTTGTACCCTATATCCTAAAATTCTTTGTTTTATACTTTGGTATCTGAGATTTTTTATATATTAACCTGAACATTACCGATTAGCTGATATACTGATAATTATTTTGTGATTTTGAATGAAAATGGTTTTTATGACAATTCCCGCTGGGCGATCGGTGAAAAATTGATATTTATATTAATTTATAATATTATTATATAATAATATAAAATATTATATTATAATATATATATAATAAAAATATGAGGATATATTTAATTATTTATATTATTTAATAAATTAACTAATTGAATATAGAGTCACTCACAATTGAAATTTCTGTTGACAATGACAATGGTTTATTTCACAAACACAGCTACAAGGTGTGGCAAAGGATTATAGTTAAAACAACAATGATACATTTATAATTTAAATTTATGCTTAGCATGAGTACAGATATTATGGTTTTAATGAGTATTACATTTTTAATTGAATTTCTAAATAAAATATATCGTAATCTTAGAAACATGTTATTACTTCATCGAGAGATAGATTGAATCAACCTACGAACTCGATTCGAGGGGTAGGTATAGATCTAATCGAAATGTCAAATAGACCACGTAAAGATAGTGTCAGTTTTCACAAATGTTGTATTCAATTGGGATTCGAATAATATAATGGTTTTAGAATGCACATCGTCTGCAGATTCATTTTTCACTGAATTCAAATCGGGTAGTTAATCGGGCACTTAATCACGAGACGGGAGACAATTCGTTGTATTTAACTTAGATAAGTAATGATTTGTTTTTATTCTAACAGAATGAAAATATGATATGCCTTAATTGAACCTCAGCAAAACCGGAAACCATCTGATGCTTGTATACCTGTAGGCCTAATTTTGGAATTGTTATTTCATTCTAACGAAGTATTGTTCCTTTTAATCGAATTATTATTTCGATTCCACAAAGTGTTATATCATTTAGACACTGCTATTAATGAAAACGTAGAAACCCCAGTTCATGAAGAATGGAATGTAAATCTAGAAAGACATTTGTTTTGTATTCTTTTTAGATGTAATCAAATATTGAATAGCAATTCCCCATATGTGGATAAGCTTTTGAATATAAAAACCTCAGATACCAAAGTGTAAATCAATAGAATGTCCAGGACATAGATACAAATCCGATAAAAAATGGACAAACACGGACGTCTAGAAACCAAGAGGTGGGATCAGGTGCCATGGAGGAGTAAGCATCCCCTGTCGACCGGTCATACCCGCCGTGAGTCCACAGTCAAGTCCAGTGAAACACGTGAGGGAGTGTATCCTCGCCACAATTGGTACAGACGTCTCAACAACCGCCAACGAATAGTTACCCTAAATCCGATAAAAAATGACAATCACGGACCTCTAGAACAGAGGTGGGATCAGGTGCCATGGAGGAGTATGCATCCCCGTCGACCGGTCAACACCCGCCGTGAGGTCCACAGTCAAGTCAGTGGAAACCACGTGAGGAGTGTATCCTCGCCACAATTGGTACAGACGTCTCAACAACCGCCAACGAAAAGGCAACTCAACATTTGGAATACCATTTCGTTTAAACAAAGTATGAACGTTTTTTAAAATGAATATGCAATATTATTTTCTGCGGGTTCCGTACGTATAAAAGTTATGTTTCCTTTTTAATTCAAGTTTTGTTTTATATATGTTGACAAGGAAAGTATAAACCAATATTTTGACATTTCTTCTTTCGTCTGCCAACATAGATAATAGACTCAATTTCCAAGAAATGCATGCCCTCCGAATGTATTTGAGTTTATCCACCAAAAGTACGATCTAATATTGATAATCACTAGGTTGTTGCAGCTTCTGGTGGACCGTTTGAGTCCCCGAGGGTATACATAAACCTAGTGTCTGGTATTTTGGTATTACCTGATAATCTTATACTAGAGTAATATTTGGTATTGATAACACTATTTAATTCTAAACAATTAAAAAGCTAAGATAGTTATCTTTTTACAGTGGTCACTCTTATACAGATTTTGCTATGCATTTAGTTACATTATTTAGCCTTGTATTATACCACTTTCCCCTTTACTTTAGAACATGTATTTAAAAGTGGAGTTCAACTCTGATTATTATAACTTTGATATAATGATTATAACATTTAATTTATCACTGGCGGTGAAATACAAATATAAATGTGAATATGGCAAAAGCGATGGATAATGTGGATATTCATTATTATTCCCATCATTACTGTTTTATTAGTATTTATCATCAGTATCTATCAGCATCATTGCTACTCCCATCTTATTTAATCATCGCCAGTCCAGTTTGTTCATATTCGGTTCATTTAGCTTCATATTAGCTACTACAACTTTATCGTAGTTCCCTTCAATACTGAATTTACATCTTCGAACAGAAAACACTGTGTCATATGTTTTGTTTCCTATTGATATTTTGTCATAGTTATGCGATTTCTCGTTCGCTGTATTTAAATCCGTAGCTGATAATGTCATTCCGTCACAAATGGACTGTTGAACGGTTCCATTAAACACGAGTTTGTTATACGTATTGTTCTTTCTCGATCTATTGGACCCGTCATCTACATCTATCAGAATATTATTATAAACACTCTGTTGTTTTTCGAGAATAAAATAAAAATGTTCTTCTGGCTCGGCTTTCTGTTTAGGATGATATCTGAAAAAATAGAGAGAATAAATGATTTTGAAAAGACATAAGACGTATCCAGCTTTTCTGAGCAGGGAAATGTAATTATAATAAACAGTAGTTTGTTTAGCAGGTGCTTTACATCCAAATTCACGTGCTATAGTATCTCACTGATGAGGGAAGAAAATAAAAGCATCAAAAGGACACGGCACTGGCTGATTTTTTACCATCTGAGAGAAATGTGTCTTTCACTTATTATGACGAACTTTTGTCTAAAGAGAATTAACTAAATGTCTAAGTCATAATTTGGCTGCAAATCGAAACCAGGGGCCCTCCACATGCAAAAAAAACCCAAACAAAAAAAAAAAAACAAACAACAACAACAAAAAGTCTAATGAACTGAAACAACACCTAGTTCTATTTTGTGTGATGTGTCTCTTAAATTCATAAAAAATACCATCAGTTTGACATACACACGCGCTTCATACTCAGACATTTTACTTACTATAGACACAGAAGGGGAATTGGCAGCTAAGCTATACTACAAATAGGACGATTTCGGCTTTCCCAGCGTACATTTTTCACATTTAAGTAGTGATATCCCACAGTCACCCGCATATAAGGTTTATATTTCACAAATGAACCGATATGCCAGGGTGTGTTCAACATATGAACAATTCATATACAGATATAAACTCCACACTGACAAATGACTGACAAAGGAATATCGAAAACTGCGTTTGATGTTAACGTTCCGCAATTTCTATGGTCGGTATAATGACCTGGTTTGCAATTATTCTGTTTCACTAAGTGTAATGTTGAGTTGCCTTTTCTGTGGCGGTTGTTGAGACGTCTGTACCAACTGTGACGAGAATTCGTTCCTCGTATCAGCTGTGACGAGGACTCGTTCCTCACATATTTTATTTGGATTTGACTGTGGACTCACGGCGGGTATGACCGGTCGACAGGGAATGCTTACTCCTCCATGGCACCTGATCCCACACCATGGTTTCCAGAGGGAGATCCATGTCTGTCCGGTCTTACCCGTTTTGTATCTATATCCTGGACATCCTAAAGATTTATACTTTGGTATCAGAGATTTTTTTGCATTTGAAATACACCGATTATAAATGAAACAATTTGATGTTTAAGAATCAAGGCAAATATAAAATATTTGGCAGAGTTTCAAACGAAACAAGGTAATTTTGATATTTGTGCACGTGAACTTCTCTCATCTATTGTGTCATTAGAATTTCCAATTTCTAATTTGCATTCAATACACCCACAGATTAATGTTTTTATTTAAACTAAAAGGTATCTAAGAACATCATGATGTAACGTCGACACAAACACATGTTGATAGGTTTGACAGTATTTCATCATAAAAAAATCGAATAATATCACGGTGATAGCAATACAAACTATATCTTTACCTTTTTCGAATCAGGGCTACAGCAATTAATACAGCCAGAACGATACCAAAACCGCATAATACAGGAATAGCTATAAACCATATATCTGAAGAGAAAGAAAGGATACATAAAGCAGCTGCAGTTTAAAGGTATCAACGGGACGGAATTGTTATAAACCACTACATATGATCGATCAATTAGTTTTTATATCGCTTCATTAAAATAAAAATTCAAACAAAATTTTGTGCTTTTCATGTTTAGCATTAACCAATACTAATATGAAAAACAAAAATATCTAGAGCACAATTGTATCTAGAGTACAATTATATCTAGATCATAAATTCAATTCAGAATGAAAATACAAGAAAGAACACCGAGAAGAAATTAGATATGTATATATATATATATTTTAAAAAAATGTAGGAGGCAATCTGTTTACCAAAAATATATTTTGATTCTTTATACTTTTAATACTTGTTCTTAATGTACAATAACAAATAAGAACTATACAAAGGCATAAAGATCTTATATTCCTATATATTTTCTGAAAATAAGGTTAGGTCCAGTGTGGAATGAATACACACATAGTAATGTTGAGTTAATCACTTGCGAGTGAAAACGTGCCAAACCTGGGTTTCTAAAGTAAACATCACCAAATATATAGAATTAAAGAATTCGTATGCCTGTCTATATATATATATATATATATATATATATATATATATATATATATATATATATATATATATATATATATATATATATATATATATATATATATATATCTTTTTGTTAATTTATTAATGTAAGTAGTTAAAAAGGAAAAAAAACATATTTGAAAAACATAGCTAATGCCCCTTTAAACTGATAGAGGAAGATACGCAACTGTAACAAGAGACATAAAAACACGAGTGAGAACAAGAGAACAAAGGGAATAAACAATGACATACTGTTTTCTACATCATCACCGTGCTTATTGGAATTATTATTCCTTCTTTTGTCCTCACTTATCACCCTTTGTTCTGCAGGAATAGCTGTAAAACAAACCATTGTGTACGTTAACACACATTAACGCACACATACACATACACGCACACATATATATTTATATATATATATACATATATATATATATATATATATATATATATATATTATATATATATATATATTCGTCGTTATGGCTAAAATATACATACATTTGAACATTTGCTGTTTATATATTTCAGTCACAAAATGCTTTTAAAGTCAATAACTATATATATATTTGTATCCCATATATCGTAAATCATTAATTCATCTTATTTTTTTTTCTTACGTGTCAGCTGAGTTTATTGCCTTGCTTGATCCCATGACTAGCACACCAACCCGTGACAGGGACACTTAACTGCTTCATGCCATTCGTCACGGTTACTTCACAACAATATTTTCTCTTGGGCTATTCGTTGATACATAAGTATCCTAGGAAATGTATTATCACGTGCTCCGGATGTGCTTAGGTTACTTTTATTCTGGCAACACAATTAAATATATTGGCCCGCGTGGCTCTGTGGTTAGAGCATTGTCCTTTGAACCATGAAGTCTCTGGTCAACATAGGTTCTAGACCCCTTGAAGTCTAAACTGAATTATCTGAGAAAGTTTACGGAAAGTCAGTAGTTAGGGTTAGGGTTAGGGTTAGGGTTAGGGTTAGGGTTAGGGTTAGGGTTAGGGTTAGGGGTTAGGGTTAGTAGTCTCTCACCCTGAGTACATTGTAACCGGGTTCTTTTCTCCAACATACAGTATTGGTCGCCACCATATAACTAAAAACTTTGGGTGTAGCAGTGTGGCGAAAACACTGATCAGAATTAAATATGTATTATCAATGTCACTGTCAGTATACATATACATTCAATTGTACTTGAAATGCTTATATTGAAAACATTCTTCCCATATATCTGTATCTGCTATAAAGATTCTAAACTTGTACATATGAGGAATCTTACCCGAAGAACAAATATACTGCATACTTCTATTACAAGGTAATGCAACTAAACCCCATCCTTCAGTTTTCTGATATTGAAGAGCTATACACAATTGATCTATTTCAAATGTAGTTTCGTACCGCTTCAATTTCATGTCCACACGAGAACCTGTTAAATAATAAACGCCAATTGCTTTACAAACACTTGGTAAATATAAATTACCTGAACTGAATTAATCTACCTTTACTTTAAAAGAATATATAAATCTTGATTTTCATTTACCTTTACTTTATCAGTTCAACTCTTCTAATTAACAGGTGTTTTCCACCAGAAAACATTTGCTCTCTACCTCCAACCAAATCAATATAATAATCAACTTTATCACAAATACATTTTATTTATGGTTTTGTCTTATATGACACATCCTTCTTAATATTTTTATACATTTGAGTTCAATTGATGAAGGCTAATTGACAGAAACTTTCGTCGAGAGCAATTTAACCTTGTAATTGTGTTTAAAATATCAAATATACGTCATATGTTCTGTCGATTCGTTGACGTAGCAAAACATGTGATCGACTTATCGAATAAAAAACCTCGTTTTGATGATATCATTTCAGTACAATAGGACATCATTACCATCTATCCATATTTGCTTTCTCCGCGTTAACCCTGTCCAGTGATTCCCATTCAGTGTTAAATTATTTTTTCCTTTCAGTTCATTTCCGGCCAGGTATCCACCAAGTAATTGACATTTACGGCTAGCTTCTAACCACGTTCTTGCTTCCGGTAATTCGTAAAAACATGGGAATGGCAAAGACATCCAAGAACAGACCTCTTGGTTTTCTAGAAAGATAGAAATAATACGTAGGTATTGAGATGAGATAATTTCAATGTTTCTTTGTTCCACATTTCATATTTTTTGTGTGTTATAATTCAAGTATTTATACATGATTGAGTTCAGTAGGCACAAACTAAAGGAACCAAAACAGTAAATGACAAAGTTTATGGCATCACAAGGGAAGGTGAAAAACAATAGGCGAGGAAAAAAGTTGACATCTTGGCATGAAGTAAAACATGTGTAAACTATCATTAATGTTAACCTGTCAATATCTTTTAAGTATATTTGCACTTGCATTTCCTTGCTACATAATGAACATAAAGTAAAACGTCACCTAGCTTGCATATGAAGTGGTATGTTTGGCTACAGTCTCCTGAGTACCACAGGAAGTTGTTGTCAGTTGACTTCATCACATATGCGCAGTCCTTGCCTAATCCGAACCCACTAGGTTCGTTTAATCCCCAATTTACAACATCTAAAACAAAACAAAACAAGAAAGTAAAACGGTAGATTAAACGTGTAGAAGTGCCACGTCCTACACTTGGACATTGGATTTGAATCATTCAGACAGAATTGAAGCTACATATTATTTCCGTAGACCATTACACATCCAAGCACCTTACCTTGAGTGGTATAAAATGTCACAGCATTGGATCCTCCGCATATTGCATATGGGTTACCAGGACACGGTTTATCACACTTTGTTGAATCTTCGGTTACGAAGGATGTTGTGTCATAAAGGCAAAAACATTTTTCTCCCTGAAACAATCAAACAAATCTTAATTTTCATGGCGAGGATTTCCACAAACAGGCTATACTTGAAGATAATCTTCTAATTCTGAAAAGGACAAAATAATCGCTTATTTTGCCAACGACTTGTGTTCTTAAAGAAATAACCGGGACTCCGTATCCGAGTGGTTACAGCACCGCACTTTGACCCATGAAGTCTCTCACTTCTGGTCAGCCCAGGTTCAAGTCCCGCTGGAACCCAAGCTGATTTTTGTGATAACGTTTGCCAGTTGCGGAAGGTCGCTGATTTCTTACCTGGTACTCAGGTAAATCTCCTCCGCCATTAAAAACTAACCGCCACCATATAACTGAAAAATATGCTGAGAGTGGCGTAATACAATGTGTAAAATTCAAAATCAAAATTAAAGAAACTATCATGTCCTAAAACCATTCACTGCTTTCAGGTTATAAATAATCAAATATTTGTTTATAAATGATTGCATGAGGTTATGTTATTTATGTGGTTCTTCACTTTCCTCGTTCTCTATATATTCAACTTTACCCTTCGAAACAATCATATGGCCCGATGTCTCATGTTTGTTATCTATTCCGGTATATGCAGTACAAAATAATCATAGTAATCAAGTGTACACTTTATATACGTGCTTATGTGGTATAAAGTCTTGTTTTCCGGTTTCTATACACAGCTTATATTATACTCTCCAAATTAATCCGAAATAATGTATAAAATTAGTCATAAAATTCGGTTTGGTTGATATTTTTTTCATTTTTGCCCCACGAAATCTAACAGAGTCCATGAAAAGGACAACAGCATATCAACAGAGGGTTGTAATTGTTGATGATTGATCTTTAAACTAAATCATTATACTTAAAACAATTCATTACATGTTTATATCTCCTAGATAAAAATTACAAACAACTTCCATTGGATTGGCAAACCAAATGACACGTATAGACTCTAATTGGTTTATAAACATGTATTCAACGAGGGTAGACGTTGGGTAAAATTATTTCGACGGGAGTGTTTATTTCCGAATATTTCAAAAATGCAAAATACATGATGTGATTTGTAAATAATGTTGGAGAAATCGAGTATTCGATAATCGGACCAACCGCGGAGTATTCTGTCACTTATATTACATATATAAAGTTACTATTTACGGCAGATGAAGAATAGTGCCTTACAATAAATAATGTTTTCTCGATTGAATGTAAATATAACAAGTATTTGTCGAGAACTGATGAATCAAATAGTGTGTAGTCTAATTCATCAGATTGCACTTGTTTATCAGGCGGATAATTCTTCTTCTCAGTTTTTTGTTATGACAAGTTTCACATGACTTTGTTCCTCAATGGATACCCGTATATATACTGAGAAGTGAAAACAACCACACTTGCTAGTGTTATTATCATGTTGCTATGCTTTAATACCGAAACTTTAACTTGTCGAAAAAACTTCTCATAAATAAGTGATTGAGATACTAAAATCTCAAGATACAACATACTTTCTTTACAACAAGTTTTTTTTTTGAAGTGATTTACTAAGAACAAAGAAGGAAAAGATTCTGCAATATCCAATGCATGCATGTAACTATCTAATTACCAACCAGGTGAGTCGGCCTGGCTCAGTCGGTAGCGCGCTCGACTCTGGATCGTGAGGTCGTGAGTTCGAGTCTCGCCGGCGACAGGTTGGTTTCCTGTCTTTCGGATGAGACAGTAAAAACTGGAGGTCCCGTGTCACAGTAGGTGTCGGCACGTTAAAGAACCCCTTACTGCTCAATGGCCATAAGTGCCGAGCATAGGCCAAAATTTGAAGCCCTTCACCGGCATTTGGTGACGTCTCCATATGAGTGAAATATTCTTGAGTGGGACGTTAAACAACAATAAACAAACAAACAAACCAACCAGGTTGAAATAAAAACATAAGGAGGTCGTAAGTATTATTGTTGAAAAGTTGAAGAAAATAAATTTAAAGATGAAGTCACTGGAATCCATTTCAACAAGACCGTTTTACAAATAAAAAATAAAAAATGACATTTGTACATTAACGTATGGCATGATCCTGTGGAAGTTTAGTCAAAACCGTAACCTGACAGCCAGACAGACGTACCAAACAGAACCTAAAGCCACTGACGTTTCACCGGTAGGGGATTTGTTACCTGTAAAACAGCAAATTGACGCCTCATCATACTTTTACAGAATCCAGCACAGAGTTCAGGTTGATTACTTGTAAAATTTGTATACACGTGATGTTGCATGTCGCCACTGAAACAACCCACGGATGATTGAAGAAGAGGCCTGTAACCTGTTGATAAAAAACACAGATTGAATTTTTTTTCAGAAAAAAAAGGTTAATTGAAAACACACAATATGAAAGAATGCATACTTTATCTATGTTAAACACACTCAATGCCACCATATTAATATTTATTACATGCATGTGTAATCATACAATAGAAAGTTCAATACGTCCATGCAATACGTGACGTCGTTTTGCATTGCAAATGCAAAGGGGAGTTTTGTCGGAGCTACTTTTCTTATTGCGATTAATGTATGTGATAGAGTTGATAAATATCAGAATGAATGTTAAATTTGTGTACAGTTATATATAATAAATAAGGGACATTTAATAAATACAAAACCACGCGAATTTCTTTTTCTATCATCAGACTGCACTTGGTCGTTGTAGCCGATAGATTTAACTCGAGCTACGCTCTCGTTGAATCCATCTGCTACAACGATCACGTGCAGTATGATTATAGTGATAGAAACATACGTGTAGTTTTGTTTATTTATTTTTGACTTGTAATCTTACGTTAGATATAATCAGGTTTTAAAGCTTAGCCAGTTTTTACCATTTTAACCGTACCAAAAAAATAGATTGACTTTAAACTATAAAAAGAACATTCCATTCAGATACCCAGAGAGGAATAGATTAGCGTATTCAAAGTATAAAAAATTTAAATTTCAAGTAAAGGTACTATATATATAATGAATATATTTAATAGCAAATATGTATGCCACATCTATATACATAAGGTTATCGGGGACGAAAAGATGGGAGTATCCACATCGACTCTGTATATGTCATTTTGAGTACTTGTCAAACAATGATCTATGATTTAATCTCGACGACAGATATAAAGACTAATGTATGTATTTGATGATTCTTGTGCGGATATATTTAACTCGAGCTACACTCAGTCACAAATATTTTATCGATATCTTATAAAAACTGTATCTTAAAGAAAACTTATTTTACATTATATCGACGACATTTACGCTTTTCATAGAATTTACCGATATTGCGACGAATATGAAAATTATTTACAGTAATTAAATGAAACCAATCCGAAGCTTCATGAAAAATAGACTAGACTTTACATCATCCCTTATCTTAAAAACAATTAAAATCAACCCATGCAATAGTGTTGAGTGTTGTTTAAATAACATTCATTTTGTTTTTGTTTTTGTTTAAGGGGAGGAAGGACACCTGCTCACGTGACCAGAATGTCAATACAGTAATTTAAACTGGAATTGTTGGCAATGTAAATAAAGATGACAGATGGGGCAAATTAATCCACAAAAGAGATAAACTGAAGTGTAGATTCATATTAAGAGATAAATTAAATTGTTCTTTGTGAAAAAAAATTAACAGACATGTTTTTGTGTCAGCTATAAAACAGAGCTTCATATTGTCTGGCATATTTTGTCCCTCTGTCTGTTTCCCTGGGTACAGTCACATTTTGACTTCAATTATCCTTAATTTCTTATTGTATCTGATACGTTTGTGAAACTTACAGGAAGGGTTTGATGAGGTACATCGCCCATTCAAAGTCACTGCAATGTTCAAGGTCACACTGAAGGTCAAATAATTAGTACAATCTTCTCTTAAAGGATTTTTCTTCGCTATATACCCACAACTTGTTTTTTTTTATCTAAATAATTAACCATTCTTAATTGATCATTTTCAGACAAATTAAAAATAATTTGATGACTTAATTTTTTACAGTGACCGAATTCAAGATTTAAGTTTGATAAAAAATTTGTATTTTGGGGTCACAGCTTACAATCTATTATCTCTTAACCCACAAACATGGCTTTAGATACAATATTACTATGCTATATAGAAAAATATTAATTTTGTAAGTAAATTACTATTCTTTGATAATGAATAAGGCAGTCGATAAAAAAAAATCAAAATTCGGCAAAGGAGCATAACTCTTGCAAATGTAAATATCCCTTGTATACCCACACATGTTCCAGATTGTCCACTCTATCAATTTTATATTTATAATGAATAAGTATGAAAAATTAAGAAACATTTAATGATAGATCTTTTGTATACCAAAGGGTACCCGTCTTCCCCTTAATGTTCATTTTGTCCCTGGTCCCACCTCTAGATTTCCAGAAGGTCTGTTTTGATCAATACTCAACGGATTTGTATATTGCATCCTGGACATCCTGTACATTACTTCTTTGGTATGTTTGTATTATATCAATTGTTTTCTAAATTGCAAAGTGCGTACCATGTGACCAAATCCACTCTCCTCGTATCTCTCGCCCTCCTATCCAGAACGTGTTTTCTTCCATCCCGTTTAATTTATCTTCCACTTCATGCATTACTACATAATTGTCAATTTTCATCAGAGACGAATACTTTTCGATACAGTTAATACTGGCATTTTGCCAAGAGCTTGTTTCTGTGCTGTCACTTACTTCTATTTCTTCGCCAAAATAGACTTGGGAAAATGCAAGATCTGTAATCGAACAAAGACACATATAAGGTCTACACTGCATTGAAATATAAAAAATCATTTCAGTCATATAGTCGCAGTGCATAAAATAATCTATCTTTAATAGGATACAACTAAATCGACAAAAAAATGACTAAAAACGCGTGTTTTCATTGATCTGTTAGAGAAGACCACGATGTATGTTTCAACTGTGTGTTTAATATATATCTTTCAGGTTATCAGTTTATGGTTGATAGATAAAAGCTTAGTTTAGAGTGTAATTATAGCGATTTTCTGTCCTTCACCAGGTTTTTGTTGTTTAACGTTCTGAAGGTAAAATATCAATACAAACGCCCGTTAGGCAATTTTAATATCAATGTTTTTTAATAATACATTTAATAGGACATTAGTCGTGTTTTTCTAATTGTGAATGCATCCGACACTGGACCTGATCTTATTTTCACAAACTACATATGCCTGTGTATATCGTTTTGGGCTATTGTAAATCAATTTAAGTTATAAAACCGAGGTAATTTATTTCGAGAAACACAGCTAATGCCCCTTTAATTGTGAGGTTTCCAGTTTATTATTTTTAATGCATCAATATTTCGTCCACAAAACTGATTATGTAGGTACAATTTCAAGTATATGACCACGGCTAATGTTTACTTTCTTCTCTTTACATGTATTTAAAATTTCATAAACTTGTAAATGAATAAAAATAAGTATACAACTTTACGAAGCATATTATGAAATATATTACATCAAAAGGGTTTGTATACAATATGAACAGTGCTTACCACAGACCAATAGGGCTGCCAAGTAATGTTTGATATCCATATAGCTATCACAAATGGTTTAACTTTCCTGGTGGTAGTTCTAAAAAGAATGATCAACTCCTTATACCTCCACGCTTATAACAATATGAAGAAACTCTCAGTCACAACACACTATAAAAATTAACAACTGCAAATAACACAGTAAACGTTATAGAAAACAGAAAAAAAAACATAAGATTTTAGACTGTGGCTAACCGAATGTAAGTAATTCTGTTTTAACTTTTATAACAAAGCTTGTAAGAATGTAGACAGGATATCTTAACATTTCTTACTGTGACAGAGGTCAAACGTTAAATATGATCGTAACACATGGAAACAGGAAGTACTACTCGTTGTTAAAATCAAATGTAGCTCAAATACGACAAAACCCTCTAATAAATCAACGTACTTAATAATGCACCACATTGTATTGTGGGTAATTTAAGTATGGTTTTCTTTTGCAATGCGTCCCCGTCGTTGACCACTGTTATGTGAATTGTATTATTATGCGCCTTCTAAATAAAAAGCGCGACATCGATTCTTACTAGCTTCTATAATTCAAATTAGGGTATATATAACTTCAAACTTTATATACAATATAACCCAGTCAAAGTAAAATTGAAACGGTGAAGTAGATTTATGATTAGGTGCTCCATCCATGTGTTATATCACAAAAGTCAATCATATTATGTCACCTCATCATCATAAAACAATTGACCATTCGGCAAATGCCCAACACGCTACCTTTTGGCAAACATTTCCATTTACCGTCCCAATTAAACGACCCGTTAAACACTTATGTGATTATGACATCACAATCGAATGACGTCAGAGAAAAACATGAACAGCCATTTGTCCGACACAATTCCTATATTCATGCGAAAAAAGTTCATTCATATAAGTAGAATGATTCGCAGGGCTATATCAAAAACCAAAGGATAAAAGATAAACCGGGATCTCTATAGAATCGAATCCAGAATTAGTATCAGGGGTAATTGAGCAGTAACAAAGAAAAGTCATATCTGTCTCCAATAAAATTTTAGACCAAACTTCATGGTAAATATCTAAGTAAACGGTCTATCAAACATTGCATCATTCAACATTTCGAATTTCACAATCTCAAATATCCTTAATTGTAATCAGGGATTAAAACACTTATATAACTGATTTGTTTATATATATATATATATATATATATATATATATATATATATATATATATATATATATATATATATATATATATATATATATATATACTAATAATGATATTTAATATCGGTTACAATGTAGTGCACTTATACCGATGGGTAGATGGATAAGTCGTTAAGGGAACAAATAAATGCAATATGTTTTGGATTTCTACATCTTTTAAAAATCCATACTCAACTGAGGAAGTCTTTTTCACAGAAACTATTGTTTTCAGAATTTATTACCCAAAACTTTGGTATTATGTTTATAATATTTCTACCTGTCTATCTAATTTACAGACAATAAACATACATCTGGATTTATGTCTGTTAGACGGTGTTAATTCTTCATCTGTATTTCAAAATGTCTTTATCTTGATAACATACTAAATGCTAAAGATAAATACTTTTTGGTACATTTCTTCATTTTACAAATCATACATATGTTTCCTACATACATAATATTACGTTTACAATAGTAATTACGGTAGCATGACTTGTAACGTTAGTATCCTATGAGCGTAGACAGCCGAGGCGACATAACCTTTTCTGTTACAATAACTACTTAAATGAATCTCACTTACTTTGTGATATAATGGGCTTATTACTTTGTTTTTCTCGTGTTATAATTGACTATTGTCTGGGAAGATATTCACCGACTTCTGACAAACACTATGAAATACAATATTTTTATTCATATTGATAAAATGGAAAATTGATCTTGTTTTCGTTCTGGATGATAAGTATATATTTCCTACATTATATTGACAGTATGTTAACATGATTATAATGCGGAAATACAAAATTATTAATAATAGGAATAGTTTTTAATAGATTCCGATTCATAAATAGATCATAAAATAGTTTTTTGTTTTTAATTTAACACAACACCAAGCCATATATCATTATGTGATATGAATTAAGGCAATGAATTGAAAGTGACCGACGCGGCTTGTTTTACAAATAAAATAGCGACTATCCGGTCTCACAAGATCAAAACATGTCAGCAAAATGACGTCATAGTTTGATTTTGACGTCAGATATTTAGAACATATGCACAACCGGCAAAGCTTGACCAACAAAAGTCTCCTAAACGTTTTATTTGAATGCCTTTTTATGAAGAGTGAGTAGTAATCGTCAAATTGATGGTTTAACAATGTATGTTTAAAATTTGATGTAGGCTTTTGGATTGTAAGTATGTTCAGTTCATTTTCTATCTACTTACCATAAAAAGCTCGTTTCCATCGGTTGTTAAAATGCATAGCAATTACGATACAAACGTAATGGAATCTACAAGTTGAGAATATTGTATTCAAATGTATTCTTGTTATCATCAAAGATACCTTTCCACAGTGGTCTGCTCCTTCAAAGTAAGGAACTGGACGCATATGTACATGACCTGTTTTTATCGGTTATTTGGTCATACATGCACTTTAATCAATTTTCAAATTATTATCAGATAATTAAGAGAACACCGAACCCGCTTGCTAAAAAGTTCTTGAATGATAAAATATGAAATGTAATTCCATATAAATTAATATGACATGTCAATACTTGCTATTGTAACAATACATCTTTGATAGATAATGTAATTAGATTTCTGCTCAATATCAAAATGTGTTTATTCAGTCCATGTTATTAACTTCAAAGATTTTCAAAAAAGCGTGCACAAAATATACCAATGTGATTATATAACATGTTGTCCATACATTCAATTAATAAACTAATCTGATATTATTCGGATATGATATTTCACGAAAGTAAACAAACGTATCTCATGTTTTATTCGTGCAGTTGATGTGACTGTGGGGATGTTATATTTGTTGCAAATATCAATTTACTGTGTGTAATTGTATCGGATATTATCAGTCTCTGCTTCCCGCGAAGATAAACAATAACATTAAAAGTTGTGTTAAGATGCCCAAGTAAAAGTTATAGATAAGATATTTTAATATATACATATATAAAGCACAAATATCACTACAACAATGAACAGTAACTATGGACCTTGGATCAGAAATGGTACTATCCTGTGAAAATAAATCATACAAACAGCACTAATACAGAAATAACAAGCCAACTATAACTCACCATGCCCCGGCTGGGGTTCGAACTCTCGACCTACGGCACCAATCGCCTGGCCCTCATGCACGACGTCTACGACCGAGTTATCATGTTCGGAATTCTACTCACGGTCATCGAAACATTCTTTTTAGTGAATGTAGATGGCGCAGTGGTTAGGACGTCGTGCTTGAGGGCCAGGCAATTGGTGCCGTAGGTCGAGAGTTCGAACTCCAACCGGGGCATGGTGAGTTTATAGCTGCCATGTTATTTCTGCATTTGAGCATGTTCATATATATATATATATCAATGTCACCAGATTTTTATATTGTATGTGTACATCCTAACTATTTATTCCTTTGAACCTGTGATCTTTGTAATATGCATACTTTAAAGTTTTTGATATATTTAAAAAAAAAACCTGGTCCTATCCCATTTGGGATTCGCATTAATTGAGACCGTTGTATATTACCGACCTTTTCGCCGAATTTGACCTTATTATCGAACTAGAAAGGTTTCCATGGAACATTTGCGACGGGTATGACACGGGACGCTGACTTATTCCGGACAATTTATTATAAACATAATACCAAAGTTATAATGTTCAAGACGATCGTCGTGTTCTAATGGACTTCTTAATTTTTACTTAATTTCCAATATCATCACACATTCATTTGATACCTTTTTAAACCTTGTGTGATAGGGCTCTTATACTTCACATATAGAGTTCTTATGACCAGAGATTTCATTTTGTACCTTTACTTTTCAACTAGTGACCTTGACCTTGGACGTTGACCTACTTTTAAAACCCTTAACCTGAGTTGAAGTAATCAAAATATTTACCGTTCCTTGACCTTAAAATCTGTGGTTGAAGAACCCTATTTTGAAAACTTTCGCGCTTTTGTTGTCTTCTGACAACTCTTGTTATTTTTAGACTGGTGTGAAGTAAAAATGAAAAAGTATCAATGAGAAATATAGCATCCATATATTGGTATTATATCTTTATCAATCGTGATATCAGAATAAGAAAATGAGAATTGAAAATTCGATTTTTAATCTATCAATTATTAATTAATATTTTTATCATTCGACTGTCGTGAGAAAAACGTTGATAGGTCGTTGCCACTGCTGGTGGACCGTTTGAGTCCCCGAGGGTATACATAAACCTAGTACCTGGTATTTTGGTACCAGCTGTTCATCTTATACTATTTGGTACTGTTAACACTATTTTAATTCAAAAATTGTCTAAAGCTAAGATAGTCATTTTTTTTTTTACAGTGGTTACTCTTAGACGGATTTCGGCTATAATTTTAGAGATATTATTTGGCCTTGTATGATACCACTTTATCTTTAGAAAATACACATACTTTTCAAATTGGAGCTCAAATCATGAAATCTAATTGACAGAAACGATCTCGTCTTAAGCATTATAACTTTGGTATTATGTTTATAATATTTATAACCACTAGGTCGTTGCCACTGCTGGTGGACCGTTTGAGTCTCCGAGGGTATACATAAACCTAGTACCTGGTATTTCGGTACCAGCTGTTCATCTTATACTAAAGTAATATTTGGCACTGTTAACACCATTTAAATTAAAAAATTGTCTAAAGCTAAGATAGTCATTTTTTTTACAGTGGTTACTCTTAGACGGGTTTCGGCTATACTTTTAGAGATATTATTTATCCTTGTATGATACCACTTTATCTTTAGAAAATACACATACTTTTCAAATTGGAGCTCAACTGATGAAGTCTAATTGACAGAAACGATATCGTCTTGAGCATTATAACTTTGGTATTATGTTTATAATATTTATAACCACTAGGTCGTTGCCACTGCTGGTGGACCGTTTGAGTCTCCGAGGGTATACATAAACCTAGTACCTGGTATTTCGGTACCAGCTGTTCATCTTATACTATTTGGCACTGTTAACACTATTTTAATTCAAAAATTGTCTAAAGCTAAGATAGTCATTTAATTTTTACAGTGGTTACTCTTAGACGGATTTCGGCTATACTTTTATAGATATTATTTGGCCTTGTATGATACCACTTTATCTTTAGAAAATACACATACTTTTCAAATTGGAGCTCAAATCATGAAGTCTAATTGACAGAAACGATCTCGTCTTAAGCATTATAACTTTGGTATTATGTTTATAATATTGATAAACCAGTGATTCGCTGATAGATGGCATTAATTGAATCATTATGTCTGAGGAATTATATACAAGAGAATTAAAAGATGTCTGATTTAGCATTAATAACCGATGATGTATGATATCAAGGTCTTTAATTAAAAATCATGTCTTGTTATCTGTCGCTTTTTTGTGGCGTTTACCACTCTTACTCCTCAAAATTCTCGTTAAAATGTCTAACATAACAGAAGTCTTTACGATGTATGGTAATTATCGAAAAACTACAAACCCTCAAACTACATGAGAGATTATATAAAATCAATTTCTGAGACATTATGGGTCGCACATTACATTCCCCATGCTGTGAGAAAATACAAAATTGTATGACCACCTTTTAAGCAAGGATTCAACTGGGCATTATCAAGCGAGGTTGTTGAGATCGCTGAAATTCAATGAGTTATCTGATAAGTAAATTATATTATTTGATTAAAAAAGTTGGCAGATAAATAATATGATGTAACGAAAGTTTGAATGGAAATTTCGCGAAAATTTGGTGACTTGAATAATAATAATAATAATAATAGTAATAATAATATCAATAACAACAACAACAACGACAATAATAATAATAATGATGATAATAATAATAACATTATTATTATTATTATTATTATTATTATTATTATTATTATTATTATTATAAGTTGCTGTATCTTTAATTTCTAGTTCGCTGGGATATATCGCATTGACATATTATGAAAGTTGTCATTATTAATTGACAAAACATCGTCGATATATCTACATGTGAAATTAAAGGACACCGCTAGCTTTTTCTTCGTTTGATTCAGGAGTTTTTGAATGAAATCTGCATCGTATGAATAAAGGAACAGGGCGGCCAATAAAGGGGCGCAATTGGTTCCCAAATGAATGCCGACAGTTTGTTGAAATACAACGTCTCCGAACATTACAATTATATTGTCTATTCGAAATTCCAGCATATTTCACACATATGTCAATTTGATATATCCCAGCGAACTAAAATTAAAGGTATAACAGAATCAAGCAAACACGCTTCATACTTAGACATATTACTTACTATAGACACAGACGGGAAATTGGCAACTAAGCTATGCGACAACGCGATGATTTCGGCTTTCCCGTCGTAAATTCTCCACATTTAAGGAGGATCATTCCACAGTCACCCGAATATGGAGTTTATATTTCACAAATGATCTGATATGTCAGGGCGTGCTGAACATATGAAGATTTCATATACAGATGTAAACTGCTCACTGACAAATTGTTGACACAGGGGTATCGAAAACCCGCAACGTTCCACAAATTTTACGTTCGGTATAATAATCTTGTTTCCGATGACTCTGTTTCGCTGGTTGAAATGCTGAGTTGCCTTTTCGTTGGCGGTTGTTGAGACGTCTGTACCAATTATGACGAGAATTCACTCCTCACGTGTTTCATTGGACTTGACTGTGTACTCAAGGCGGTTGTGACCGGTCGACAGGAGATGTTTACTCCTCCATGGCACTTGATTCCACCTCTTGGTTTCCAGAGGTCCATGTTTGTCCATTTTTACCGGATTTGTATCTATGTCCTGGACATTCTATTGATTTATATTTTGGTATCTGATATTTTTTATATTGATTACATGTATTTTGCTAAAATATGTAACTAAGATTCAATTATGAATCCTAGACTATGTATTCGATTCAGATTGATGTTTAAATGATGCATACAACACTCGTGTTCAGTCTGTGACATCCGTTGCCAGAAATACCTATAATTACCAGAACGTATTGCGGTGAAATGGACATTGATACGACATCAATAAACTTTAAAGATTTCTTTTCCGTGCACGTCTGAATTTACGTCTAGATACACGTGGATTTCTACTGTAGCGATTATTTATCATAGAGAGGAGGAAAATTAAACAGTCAAGCACACGACAACTTGATTATTTGTTAGTTTCTTGTGTCGTTTTTTATATTGTTGCAGTTCTATCTTTCATTTGTATATGTCTTTTGTGGTTCAAAGAATAATCGTTTCCCAGTCCGTATGTGAATTATAAAATAGCTTTATTTCACCCTTAATGACACGCTACTTTAAAGATGGTCTCTATTAAGAGAAGATTGTCTATAAGATGCACTGTATAATTCGATGTTATTTCAAAATGCATTGGCAAGCTTTATTTCATCAAAGGTTTTTACCGTAAATGATAACTTAAGTACAAAACACAATATACAGTTGTCCGATAACTGCAATTACTAACACGGATAACCAATTGATGAAGCAATTTGAAAAGGAGTTATACAAAACGAAACGAAGTTAAACGCATAGAGAAATGGGCAGCTGGAAATGAGTTTAATAAACCAATGCGTTATTGCTTCATTCAATTTTAATAGAATAAAACTCATCGATTACAATGTATTAACCGTCAACTGTTCGAGAATAAACGGACAGTATTGCAAATTTGATGAACAGTTCTGAAATACTTCAGATATACTTCAGAAACAGTTTGAGTGCATACTTAAAGCATTAAAATTGAACTTAACGTACTTATTCATTTTACAGTAAAATCAAAATTGTGAACATATTTTGTATGTGGGTGACAGAAATAATTTGCAATTTTTAAATTCAGCCAAAACTAGGAATTTGACAAACAACTGTACGTTAAAATTACAAATTGAGCTTGAATATTTAGTAAATTGTATGGACTGGGCTCTGATGACTCAGCCTTTCATTTAATGAAACAAAATATCACTATGAGAAAGGAAGAGATGACTCTTACACAAATTAAAATGACCGCCATCGTCTATATGAAATATGTCACTTGAGGCATAAAACACAATTGAATCAAACAAATACACAGTCTTATATAAACCGACCTCCCTATGCGTGGTGTCTGTGTCATTCAAAAGTGCACTCTAATTAACTATAATATAATTATCGTTCGATTTGGAGGTTCATCCTACCAAAATATATGATATATTTACGACAATTATCATCTCAGATGAAAACGTGTTTTTTTACTGAATGTAACCCAATGATGTGACGTTGAATGTAATCTAGAATTGTGACGCTAAATGATGTACAAAGCAGCTTCGTATCTGTATAATTTATCATTATTGCATTTTCAGAGAAATTATTATAAGAATAAATT
>BROG01000357.1:360000-377500 GCA_030159075.1 Atrina japonica
TATTATTATTATTATTATTATTAGTAGTAGTAGTAGTAGTAGTAGTAGTAGTAGTAATATTATTATTATCATTATTATTATTATTATTAGTAGTAGTAGTAGTAGTAGTAGTAGTAGTTATTATTATTATTATTATTATTATTATTATTATTATTATTGTTGTTGTTGTTGTTGTTGTTGTTGTTGTTGTTATTGTTCTTTCACTGTTGATTATATATGAAAATCATTTTAAAATACCTATATACAGAGGTTATAAACAATGAATAGTGTGTATGTATTGTACTCGTCACGTTTTAGCAAAGTACAAATCAAGTGTTTATCTACTTACAACAATTATCTACTAGTTCGGGTTACACAGTGTATTTTCCCTATTATGAAATTACTTGGGGTATACATTTAGGCCGAAATTCGGAATAGACAATGTACGGACTACACAAAATATGTTTACATTGAACGCACAGGGGAATAATTTGGGACCAGTTGACAATACCTGTTTAGAGAAGAACCCGGAATAATCTGGAATAGATAGACTCTATATCTAGCTGATTATAAATATTTTGTTTGGCTGTATATCCTGGTTTCGACATTACCCGATATTCTCCTTATGGAGTAGTTCAATTGTTGAATTTGTCAATCACGATTTTGTATCCGTTGTACCAATTTTAGAAAAAAAAGAACTGTTTTTAAATCTGATGGTACTTTATATGCACCTGTTATTTACGTTTTTAACATAACCATATATTATGTTTTTATTTGTTATATAATTCTTCATACAATCGGCTACAAGTTTTTTTTTAATTCAGGCTGTTTTTCTAGTAATTCTGTAACTTTATACTTTGCTTTCATGACTTCTGTATCTGTATTTAGATCAGTCATATGTGGATCGAAACTGGCGCTGATTCATTTGTATAATATATACTATAAACATAATACCAAAGTTATAATGCTCAATCGATATCGTTTCTCTCAATTAGACTTCAATATCTTTCACGTATGTGAATTCAGATACTGAAAATCTTAACAGAAGAGATATTTGACCTGGACATAAATGATTAGAAATCAATGCTATTTCTTATAGGCATAGGTCAGTTGATGAAATTAAATATTTCTTTACATTGCCTGCAAACAATATCTAATTTTGACGCTACAGGCTTAATTTGGTTCCAATCAAAATAAATAGAAAAAACAGAAAACATTTATCGTAAAATTGTATTAACGAGGTCAACAATATAATTATTGCAGGGTAGGGCTGTCATCAATTCCGTCGGTCTTCTATTTATCTCTCGAAAACATTTTATCGTATCGATTATCATTTTATTGCGAGATCTTCTTCACGTTTTTCTTAATTTTGGGTCGATTCCATGATTTGTGTAAAATGCATTCTAGACAAATCATATTATTGACACCTTTTGAATTTTGTAAATAGAATACCAAGGAGAAACGTTTATCCTAAAAACAGTCTAATTTCATTTTGACATCGCACAAGAAAATTAATACCAAACTTGCTCGAAATGGCAATCATTTTCTGATTTGTTTCTAAAGTATTTTATTCGTTAACCTAATTTTTTTTCTATTGCGATAGAGAATGGTTTTCTCCACGCATGGCAACGCGGTCCATATTATTTGCTTTTGCTGTCTTTATCTGCAATACATAATTTACAAGAAATTTCTCATAGAAAATTGTCTTGCGAAATGCTATATTTTTAAATAACAACTCAATTTCAAAAGTGACAAACAAGAACTAATAATGTTTATTTGACTAATATTTCAGAACTTTAATTTACGTGAAAATTACCTAGTTTACATATATTTTCAATAGTAAAAATCTCTGTATGATGATTGAGCAGGCGGAGAAAAGGGTCATAGGGTCATTTTATTTCCATGTTTTCAAAAACTTGAATACGTGGATTAAAAAGACAATAATCTGAGGATTGAGCACAGCTGCGAGTACATCTTTTATCAATCTCTACAAAATTAGAAATGTTACGTTAGACACAGTTCCTTGTTGTGTCCGTGGACCAACAATCCACCTTGAGTACTCCCTACGTAAACAATGTGAATAATTTTGGATTAAACAGCTTGGTACTGCATATCCCTATGGATGTAACGATAATATTCAAAGTGTAGGCAATCTATCAAGCCCACTGTTCAATGGTGTTAATGTGATGGCACTTTTTAATTCTAACGTAAGACGTAAACGAAGTCACGGACATAGTTCATACAACCGACCCTACATACATGATGTCAGTTTTTCATCTTTTTTTTTACCTTACGTTAACAAAAAATTGGATCTTCATCATATTCGCAGAAAACTTCATTCTGTTCCTTTTACATACCTTAATAAACTTTTTCAAGAAGCAAGAATGAACCCCTACACGTATTCTACAACCCCAGAATAGATACTGAACCCCGTTATAATGGACATCGCTTATCACAGACTGTTTAAGCCTGCACGCGTTACAAACGATGACTGTTCTGAACAGAAACGTCTTTTCCTTAAACTTAAATTTACAAATAAAGGCATAGACGCTTTAGACATTGGCAATGTTCTAAATCACAAAAAGTTCAGTCCTGTATTCCACCATATTTTAAACTGAAGACGCCTTGCATTTCATATAGCTATACACCTAGCATCACATCCAAGCTATTCAATTATAAACAGAATTTGCAGTGCCTAAACATCAACCATCTTCTACACAACACTGTCACGTGTTCTTGTGCTTCATTTCCTTTCAAATACAAACCTATCGGGCATGTCATTACCGGCGACGTTTCTGTTTTTGAAAATGAAAGCCTCAAAAATCTTATTTTAATGGGCCCTAAATACCGGGAAGCCCGTTCCTTTAATTGGCGTCAGAATTTCAGTTTAGTTATGGATTCTGTCGAAGATTATGCCAGAAAATAGGCGAAACATGAAGACGTAGAACCAGGACACTTCGTCTGAATGGCTGAAAGCCATACGATGGTTGATAAAATATCGTATTCAAAAACTTAAAGGAACTATGAAAACACGTTATCCCTCTGTATTTAGTGATTCAGAAGTAGTAACTGAACTAGATAGATTACATGACCAATATGTACTGGTACCAGCAGACAAAGCCTCAAATAATTTTTTTTTATTTGTAAGGCACATTACTATACTTGCTTATTAGGAGAACTTGGGTTTAATACGAATTCTGGAAATCCTACATACACACGTAGCTCACTTTCAAAGGACGATATTCGTCAAAATCACGTGTCCGTATTACACTCATTTGATATACCTACAACGGAGACCGATTTCGAGCTACCACATTTATATTGGATACCTAAACTTAATAAAACCCCAGATAAGCAAAGATACATAGCAGGATCCAGCAAATGTTCTACCAAACATTTATCTTTACTTCTTACCAAGATATTGACAAAACTTCAACAATACTGTATAGTTGCTTATTCCAGAAGCGGTGTAAATCAGATGTAGATACTTAAAAATTCTTAACAGATTTTAGAAAATTTGAAGGTACACAATTTTTCTCGAATTCACAGTATCAAAACTTATGACTTCTCTACTCTTTACAAGACTATTCCACATAAAGAATTATAAGAAATACTTTTTAGCATCATAGACAACTGTTTTTTCACTAAGGGTGGTACCCGAAAATTTGAATATGTAGTGAGTGGCTATCAGGATACTTATTTCGTCAAACACCACTCTGATTCTACACATAAATATCCTGAAGTTGATAAAAAATACATGCTGGAATTTCTAATAGACAATATATTTGTAATGTTCGGCGACGTGGTTTTTCAACAAACTGTCGGCATGGCTATGGGAACCAATTGTGCCCATTCATTGGCCGACCTGTTCCTGTATTCAATAGAAGCAGACTCCATTCAGAAACTGCTGAATCAAAAGAAGAGAAACTTATCGGTGTCCTTTAATTTGACATTTAGATATATCGACAATGTTTTGTCAATTAATAATGACAATTTTCATACATATGTGAATGAGATATATCCCAGCAAATTAGAATTAAAGATACAACAGAATCAAGCACACACGCTTCATAATTAGACACTTTACTTAATATAGACACAGACGGGAAATTAGCAACTAAGCTATACGACAAACGCGACGATTTCGACTTTCCCATCGTAAATTTTCCACATTTAAGTAGTAATATCCCTCAGTCACTCGGATATGGAGTTTATATTTCACAAATGATCTGATATGCCAGGGCGTGTACAACATATGAAGATTTCTTATACAGATGTAAACTACACACTGACAAATTATTGACACAAAAGTATCGAAAACCGCGTTTAATGTCAACGTTGCGCAAATTTTACGGTCCGTATAATAATCTTGTTTGCGACTACTCTGTTTCACTAAGTCAAATGTTGAGTTGCCTTTTCGTTGGCGGTTTTTGAGACGTCTGTACCAATTGTGACGAGGATACACTTCTCACGTATTTCATTGGACTTGACTGTGGTCTCACGGCGGGTGTGACCTGGTCGACAGGAGATGCTTACTCCTACATGGCACCTGATCCCACATCTAGGTTTCCAGAGGTCCGTGTTTGTCCATTTTTACCGGATTTGTATCCATGTCCTGGACATTCTATTGATTTATACTTTGGTATCTGAGATGTTTTATATTTATACTTTGGTATCTGAGATGTTTTTTATTGTTATATCATAAGAGCACTTTTCTTGCCAGTTTGCTTAACTATCATTCAATGATGCAACGCGGAATTAGATATAACAATATGCATTTAATATGATTTATGTTATTTTTGGTTAAAATATATAACATCATTTAATCTTATATATAATACTGAGTAGAGTGAAACTACGAGTTTGCATTACAAATATGTGGGTACGCAAGATAAGCAAACTTACATCTTGTTCTGTCTCCACAATCTAACCGAACAAAAGGGACCAGGATGTTGTAATTCAAAATTAACGAATATGTTTATTTTGTATCTTAAGTCTGACCCTTTAACCATAAACTACACAAATATCACAAATTAGCACGTCAACCATAAACAACACAAAATAGCACGTTTACCTATCTCCAAAACTGATGAAATGTAAATCTAACTTTGGTCTGTATTATTTGAGATACAAATAGGCAATCGACTGCTGCAAATGTATCAACATAACATTATTACGGCCATTTTGTATATGCTCTCCTGCATCTCAATTTCTGGAACGTATGGAATGAATTGTGATCTGGCAAATTGAGCTGTGGTCATGACCTTGTGTCTGTCGTTTGTCCGTCCATGGAAATTTCACGCTTTGCATTCTAGAGATCCATTAATTTGATTGAAACCGACATTAATGAATTTTCCTTATGACTTGCTGGTCAAATGTTGCTACTTTTGTCCTAATCCGTACGTGTAATTCAACGGGAGATTGATTTAGAAATAGGACTCTATACCGGCTAAAGAAATATTCACTGACCAATTGGCGGTGATTCCGCAATCACAATGGACCCCAGCGGGGGCTTACATTAACATAAAACTTTATGCAAAATGTTTCCTCTAGAGAACCACAGGATGGATTGAAGGAATTCATGACATGATTTTTTCTTATAAGTTACCAATTAAGTGTTGTTTATTTTGTGCATCTGTTTCTTGGATTTGAATCTTAGTTTAGCAATGAAGTCTATCAGAAATACAAAATCATCTTCGAGAGAAACGCTGAATGGATTGAAGCCAAACTAGGAATGAATATGTCTTGAGGAGCTGACTAAGTGTTGTTGGTATTTCTGGTGCTGAGGTGGTCGATCGCCAGTTGGGAATTAGGGAATCAACATAGAAGGTAAAGGGAAATACGTTCAAGTTCATTTTCTAGAGAACCATAGATAGAACATAACTGAACATGGAATGAATGTTCTTTACAAGGCACTGTTAAGGTATAGTTACTCTTTGGTGTAAAGCCATCATTTAAAATGGACAACAGCAGGGAATTCAGTTTTACTTAAAATCCTCTCTGAGATACATACACAAATCGTTTTCTAGAGAGCTATTCATTACAGTACTCCAATGGGGCAACGCGGTCAACTGAAATCAAGTATGCGAGGAGAAACTCCTGGAATTCCCTGTTTTCAACTCCTGTTGCGTGAATAAATATGAAAATAGCAGATACCACAGAAATAATCGTCAGGAGGATCGGGAAACGATTTACTTATCTGGTCAACATTAAAAATACAGTCCGATGAAATACACATGTGGCATCAGGCACCATGGAGGACTAAGCGTCCCCTGTAAACCGGTCATACCCGCAGTCAAAGTCAAATGAAATAAGTACAAATTCTCCTCATAATCGTCATAGACAAATCAACAATCGAACAGGTATCGTATTGAAAATCCTCTGACTATACATGATGCATTCTTCCACACCATATAAGGAATTCCTCAATGATTTTATCACTTGTATGATGTCCGATGCTCTTACGTAATACATAATGTACAGTCTTTGACATATCATTTTTATATTTAACACATTCATTTCTTTAATTTCAGTGTTATGGAAGTAACGAAGAGTGTCTGTTGACAAACCAGTGTTGTAAAGAAAGAGATGTTTGCTTGCTTGACAGAAAGCAATCATTATATACAGGTCAGATTAATGTTTGTTAAAGCATTATGATCATTATTTATTTATTTGCTAAATATATATATATATTGATTACATCCACGGATTGTTTCATCTTTGTATTTCAAACGTGTTTTCATTTAATTTAATTTTGTCATTTAATTCTCATTATATGGTCAAGATTTCCCAACATGGGCAGCAAGATATTGAAATTTAATACATATACACAATATTTATAGGCCGTGAAATTGGTAGATGTCAGAATATTGATCAACAAAAGAAGATAACAAAGGATACGAGACAGGAAGGTACGACCACTTATACTGCTAAATAATACTCATTACTGCGATAAGTAGACATGACGTTGAGTTTTCTAGTGAACGTTACGTAAATTCTAATCAGACAAATTTAGTGTTCAGTTAGGTTGTCACAGTAGCTGGAAAATAATTAATTAATTTAATTTATTTTTTAAGTTGAATAAGATTCATGTATATAAATGATAAAAGAAATACAAAAATTGTATTTCCTAGTAACCAACAATCTACCTTGAGTACCCCCTTCCGTAGACAACGCGAAGAATACTAGATTTGATAACTGGCACTGCATACCGTATGGATGTAATGATAATATCCAAGTGTGAGGAATTTTCCGAGTCCATATTGTGGTAGTGTCAATGTGATGGAACGTGTTAATCCCAACGTAAGACCTAAACGAAGTCACGGACATCGTTCATACAACAGACCCAACATACATGATGTCACTTTTTCATTTCGTTTACCTTACGTTAACGGATAATTGGGTCTTCATAACATTCGCAGCAAACTTTATTCTATTCTTTTAGATTTCTTAATGAACTTTTTCAGGAAGCAAGAGTGAGCCCCCAAACGTATTCTTCAACCCCGGAATACACACTAAACTCCATAATAATGCACATTGCTTATCACAGATTGTTCAAGCCTACGGATTACTAGCGATAACTTCTGAACAGACACGATTTTCGCTTAAACTTAAATTTACAAAAAAAGGTATAGACGCTTTAAAAATTGGCAATGTTCTAAATCACAAAAAAGTTCAGTCCTGTGTTCCGTCATATTTTAAATTGAGAACCACGCCTTGCATCGCATCCAAGCCATTCAATTACAAGCGGGTTTTGCAGTGCCTAGACAGCAACCATATATTCTATATAACTACGTCACGTGTAAATGTGCATCATCTCCTTCAAATATAATCCTATGGGGCATGTCGTCACTCGCGACTTTTCCATTGTTGAAAATGAAAATTACAAAAATCTTACTTTTAGAGGTACAAAATACGGCGAAATCGGTTCCTTTAACTGGCGTCAGAATTTCAGTTTACTTGTGAATTCTGTGGAAAATTATGCCATATGATGGGCCTAGTGTGAAGACCTGGAATCACACACTTTGTCTGAATGGCTAAAAGCTATATGGTGGTTAATGAAATCTCGCAGAATTTCAGTTTATTTATGAATTCTGTCAAGGATTATGCCAGACGATGGACCAAAAATGAAGACCTCGGACGAGACACTTTGTCTGAATGGCTGAAAGCCATACGATGGTTAATAATATCGTATTCTGAAACTTAAAGGGATACAAAACACATTATCCCTCTGTATTTAATGATCCAGAGGTGGTAACCGAGCTGGAAAGATTACATGACCAATATGTACTGGTCCTATCAGACAAAGCTTCAAATAACATAGTTTCTATTTGTAAGGTGCATAACTATAATTGTTTATTAGAAAAACAAGGGTTTAATAGGAATTCTGCTAATACTACATACACGTAGCCTACTTTAAAAGGACGAGATCCTATAAAATCACGTGTCCGTATTAAGTTATTTTGATTTACCTACAATCGATACTGATGTTGAGCTACGATATATATATTGGATAACTTAACATCACAAACCTCATATAAGCAGAGGTACATAGCATGACCCAACAAATTTTCAACCAAACCTTTATCTTTACTCCTTATCAATATACTAACAGCCGTTAAGGAGAAACTTTAGCAATATTGTACAGTTTCTTATTTCAGAAGCGGTGTAAATCAGATGTGGATACTTAAACATTCTATAAAAAAATTAGAAAATTTGAAGGCACAGACGTTTTCTCAGATTCACAGTATCAAAATTTACGACTAATCTACTCTTTACACAAAAATTGCACAGAAAAAAAAATAAATGAGAGATTTTTTAGCATCATAGATTCATGTTTTTGCATTTAAAGTGGTACCGGTGATTGATTATCATTATACATTATACATTATACATTATACTTTGTCAAACTCTACACATATACGGAAGATGATCCTGGGATTTCTAATATAAAACATCTCAGATACAAAAGTATAAATCCTAAGGATGTCCAGGACACAGATACAAATCCGGCAAAAATGGACAAACACGGACCTCTGGAAACCAAGAGGTGGGATCAGGTGCCACGGGGGAGTAAGCATCCCCTGTCGACCGGTCACACCTGCCATGATTCCACAGTCAAGTCCTAATAAAATACATGAGAAACGAATCCTCGTCACAGTTGGTACAGACGTCTCAACATCCGGCAACTCAACATTTCACCCAGGGAAACAGAGTAATTGCAAACAAAAGCTAATATACCGACCGTAAAATTTGCGGAACGTTCACATTAAACGCATTTTTGATATCGCTGTGTCAATAATTTGTCAGTGAGTAGTGTACGCCCTGGCATATCGAATCATTTGTTTAATATAAACTCTATATGCGGGTGACTGTGGGATGTTACTACTTAGATGTAGAAAATTTACGATGAGAAAGCCGTAATCGTCACGTTTGTCGTATAGCTTAGTTGCGAATTTCCCGTCTGTGTCTATAGTAAGTAAAATGTCTAAGTATAAAGTATGTGTGCTTGATTCTGTTGAATCTTTAATTTCTAGATCGCTGGGATGTATCGCATTGAAATATGTATGAAAATTGTCATTATTAATTGACAAAACGACTTAATGTGAAATTAAAGGACACCGCTAACTTTTTCTTCTTTTGAATCAGCAATTTCTGAATGATGTCTGCTTCGTATTTTCTATTAGAAATTCCAGAATGTTTTTTATATATCAATTTCAGTGTATTTATGTGTAGAATCAGAGTGGTGTTTGACAAAATAAGTATCTTGATAGCCAATCACTAGATATTTAAATTTTCGGATATTGTAATGTTCGGAGACGTGGTCTTTCAATAAACTATCGTCATTCTTATGGGAACCAATTGTGTCCCTTTATTGGCTGACCTGTTAGTTTATTCATACGAAGTAGACTTCATTCAGAAATTGCTGAATCAAAAGAAGAAAAAAGGAAAAGTTAGCAGTGTCCTGTAATTTGACATTTAGATATATCGACAACGTTTTGTCAATTAATAATGACAATTTTCATACATATGTCAATGGAATATATCCATGTGAACTAGAAATAAAGATACAACAGAATCAAGCACACACGCTTCATACACAGAGATTAACAATATAAATATTATAAACATAATACCAAAGTTACAATGCTCAAGATGATATCGTTTCTGTCAATTAGACTTCATCAGTTGAACTCCAATTTGAAAAGTATGTGATTTTTACTAAAGATAAAATGGTATCATACAAGGCCAAATAATATCTCTAAAGGTATAGCCGAAATCCGTCTAAGAGTAACCACTGTAAAAAATGACTATCTTAGCTTTAGAAAACTGAGCTATAGGACAAGCGCGACTATTTCTAGTTTCCCGTTGTAAATATTCAACATTTAAGTAGTATTATCCACAATCACACATGGAGTTAATATTTCACAAATAATCCGATATGCCAGGGCGTTTCCAACACATGAACAATCCACAAATTTTACCGTCGGTATAAAAGTTTTGTTTGCGGTTACTCTGTTTCACTAAGTGAAGTGTTGAGGCACCTGTTCGATGGCAGTTGTTAAGACGTCTGTACCAATTATGACGAGGATTCGTTACTCAAGTATTTCATTTGGATTTTCGGTCGACAGGGGATACTTGATTCGAAAAAGTCTTTTTGTCCATTTTATCACAGATTTGTACCAACATCCTGGACATCGAAATGATTTATACTTTGGTATCTGAAATTTTTTATCATTCGACAAGTTTTTCTTACTTTGTTATTTTTATACTATCATTTTACTTACTATAGACACAGACGGGAAATTAGCAACTAAGCTATACGTCAAACGCGCCGATTTCTCCTTTTCCGTCGTAAACTTTCCACATTTAAGTAGTGATATCCCACAATTACCTCCATTACTATGGCGTTTATGTTTCACAAAATGATTAGATATGCTAAGGCGTGGTAGACTACTCACTGACAAATTACAGACAGAGGGATATCGAAAACTGCGTTTGATATCAATTTTCCGCAAATGTTAATGTCGGTATAATAGTTTCCGGTCAGTCTTTTTCACTAAGTGGAATGGAATGTTGAACTGCCTGTTTGATAGCCGTTGTTGTGTCGTCTATACCAATTATGACGAGGATTCGTTTCTCAAGTATTTCAATTAGATTTGACTTGGTGCTTACTCCTCCATGATACCTGATTCCACCTCTTGATTTCCAGTGGTACATACTTATCCAATTTCTATCAAATTTGTATCTATATGCTGGATGTCCTAAAGACGTTTACTTAAATATCTGAAAGTTTCATATACATGAATTTGATATAATGTTTTTTTATGTTATTTTATTTTGATTTGCAGGTGATCGATGTAGTGACAGTTACGACTGCGGACTTGGATTGTGTTGTCGATCTATCCTACTGTACAGGTACGGATCGGTTCAGAAATGTGGCAAGAGTGAGGGACCGTACATGTGCATATCCCGGGAAGACGAGGTTTATGATGCTCTGTTTGATCAGTACGACTAATAATGCAAATCAAAATATCTTACGTTTTCGAAATATTGGTAAAAAAGTGACCTGGAACTTTATAACTTCAACTGACTCCGTGTGTCAAAATTATTTTCTAATTATCAGATTTGTCTGTATCAATCACTACAGGATTCAATCTATGAATTATTATCTGCAAAAGATATATTAAATTAATTTGAAAAGAAATTCAATTCAATCTAATTATCAACCGATAACTCGTTTCTCCGCTTTATGAGAGCGCCATAGTAAAAAACGTGAGCGAGGAGAGATCTGTTTTTGATTAGATTAGTTAATATTTTGACACAATGGGAGATATATAGATTCATAAATGTCTATTACCTAGAAGGCAACAGATGATTCACAGTTAAATATATAACTTGTGCATGTACAATATCTGTTCTTTTTTACAATTATTACACAATCGAGCCAGATTTATGTTTTTAATTGATTCTTATTTCGAATATTGACACATCAGTATGACGCTTATATCTGAAATAAAATGACAACTGTGGATATTTGATTACGCTTTATTATAACTAAAACTGTATCTGATGATCAGATATCCAACAAACAACAAATTGTCTGTTCATTAGAAATCAAATAACACTTCACGCATCCGAAATGAGACGGTAAGACGATAGCTGGATGCAAATACATGTAGCTAATTAATCACCATGACAATTTTCTACGACTTTTCTGATGAATTGATATGTGGAGGATGATTTTGTCAAGTATTTGAATTACAGAGGAAAAATGTTGATCTAGCTTGATGTTATTTTAGAGAGAGAAACATAGTGTATTGAAATTATGTAAATGCAAATATATTCCCAGTACATTTTTTGCAAAATAGTCAATCATCAGAAAGCAGAAGGGGTTATATACAAATATGGAGGAAACAAATATTGACGTTTGGAAGATCCGGAAGTGAAGTTTTGAAAAATAATATCATAATATATATAATAGTTTACATAATGTTATATAATAGCAGCAATATTATAGCAAATTTACATACTTCCACGCTTGCGCGTAGCAACAACAATAACAACAATGACAGCTAAATAAATATTTGAGATTATCAATAATGTCAGATTTGATATCGGGAATACAACATGAACGGTAATGACCTATAGGTATACAGAAATATATAGTGCTTATCTAAACACAAACTGGGAAAGAAGGAATCACCATTGACCCTTAACAGTCGGCATACTTAATGATTTTGAAATTCTTTGTCATTGGCATCTGCTTGGTCTTTAGGCTATGTTCAAATGGTTCACATGTGTCATCCTAATTTTGCCTAGTTAACATATGTAGGAAAACAATCAATTTGATTTATGATTTATGAGATGCTAAATTCAGTCAGTTGGGAAAATGTTTTTAACATACGTAACACAAGTATATTCAACGCTGTCACGTCACAACTATATCTCCACTACCTACAACCGGGGAACAGGTACTTATTGTAATCCCTTTAACTTTTTAAAGTTCATAAGAGATAGTCTTGGATAAATATATTATTTACCATAAACGAATTCAAATTGACAAAGCATTTGTATAGACGACAAGGATTAACACAGATTTCTCTTCAAAACGGCATTCGATGGCAACGTATGGCAGAACTTCAGAGATGTAATAGGAAATCCAAAAACCTATGGTCGTCTTTGCCTTCATAAGAGTAACGGTAAAATATCAAAACATCGCAGTTTTACTATCAAATACATGAGGAATCTTCCTGTTTGTTGTTTTAAGGCATCCTTCCACAGTATTTTGAAATATTCTGTTCATTATCTTTTCCAATCAAATATGTTTTTCCATTCACTAAAATAAAAGGACTATCTTGTTATTTTACACTTGCTTCCCCCAATGCGCCCCAATGGAAATAAAAGAGAGCTATAGGGTTTAATCTGTTAAAAAGTGCTGAATGAGCATTACTTTAAATTCATACACAAACATTCCAAATATACGGTTTTTAGTTATAGAACTTTATAAAATTGCATGCAGTTAAATTTAGATTATTGACGTATAAGCAAAACGTGACAATGTTTACGCGAACTGCACTTTTGTATTTAATACATATTCGTGCAGTGGAAATGCAATTTAGAGTAAAGCGGTGTGAAACAAAACCAAGACTAAATAGACCCTTGTCATGTAAATGCAGTTGATATAGTTTTACGTTAAACTGACAACTTTGCCAAAGCGCTTGATTGTTCCACGATGTCATTTTGCAGGGATCTATATGATTTTGTTGGCCATAATATATGAGCAGGTAAGCGAATGCCTCTTTAACTGTTTTGTAAAATATGATGAAAACGTCTAATCAAGAAAGAAATAACACATTTTGGTTCGCTGTTTTACTGCTGATATCACTGGAAATGCAAAATATAAAACCAGGCACCAATAATCCTTCACATTAATCACATTCACATCACATTTAAACAACATTAATTCCCATATTGTCCAAATGCATACCATGCATACTAGTGTCTGATGTTCAAAGGGGAACTACTCGTATATACCTGTGGCATTAATCTGCAGTGCATTTCATTCAAATATTAGATAATACCATTTAAATGACATTCAAAATATAAATCAAAACAATAACAAAAAATATAAAATATAGAATAGTTATACTATACAAACTTGAGTATATAATCTTGCAGATACGTCAGCACTCTAGATAATAGATAGTTAGAAAAAGCATTATCCCAACCGCAGACTTTATGGCATGTTTAATTCAGTTGCGATTTCTATTTTATCGTCAAAAATTTGTCAATTTTAAAAAAAAAAATAAGCAATTTAGATTAGACAGAAATACTGACATCCTGAAAAGTAGATCAAAAGCTATGGATAACTATTATAAACATGATACCAAAGTTATAATGCTCAAGACGATCGTTTTTCTCAATTAGACATCATTAGTTGAACTCCAATTTTAAATAGATTATCTAAAGGGAAAGTGGTATAATACAAGGCCAAATAAAAATACAAATTCATAGCCAAATCCGTCTAAGAGTTACCACAGTAAGAAGGTGAATATCTTAACTTTTGGATAATATAGAATTTAAATGGTGTTAGGAGTGCCAACTATTACTTAAGTAGTAGATTAACAACGGCTTAGTAAGTATACGTTATTGATTGTATATGTAGAAGTATTTATGCTGAAATTCTTGGCGCGGTAATGGTCGAGCTTGTCTAAATAATATCTATATTATATATTTTTATCAATAACACAATGGTCATAATTTAATATAGGTTATTCATTTTACAAAAATCATAATACCATGAAAATTGCGTAACGTGCCATGATTACAGCGCGTATGCCGCAGAAAATAACAACCGTTTCCGGGTGCATATTACAGGACTTTAAGGCGTTTTAAGAAATGTTTACCTGATAGCACCATTTAAAATTCTAAATTCCTCTTAAGCCAAGATAGACATATTTTACAGTGGTTACTCTTAAAGGGATGTTGGCTATACCCATAGATATATTATTTTGCCTTGTCTGATACCACGTTTTCTTTACGAAATATGTTTAAAATTGCAGCTAAACTGATGAAGTCTAACTGACAGAAACTATCGTCTTGAGCAGTATAACTTTGGTGCTATGTTTATGATAGAAGTAAGTGGAAAACGAAAGTAGGATACATGATAATGTTATATATCAGACCTACATATGTCTAATAACTAAACAACAAACACGACTAACTATGAGTGTTTTTGTATTATCAGGTTATAGTCCATACTACACTGTACAATCAATTGGTTTAAATTTACAGTGTGATGAAGAATCACTGAAATTTATAGGCGGTCGCCACTTTCTCCATCCAAAATTACACTACTTAGATGTCGAAAATTAAGTCGTAATCGTCGAATTCGTTGTATAGCTTAGTTGTTAATTTCCCGTCTGTTTCTAGAGTAGGTAAAATGTCTAAGTACGAAGCGTGTGTGGTTGATTCTGTTGTATCTTTAATTTCTAGTTAGCTGGGATATATCTCATTGACATATGTATGAAAATTGTCATTACTAAGTGACAAAACGTCGTCGATATATCTAAATTTCAAATTAAAGGACACCGCTAGTTTTTTTCTTTTTTTTATTCAGCAGTTTCTGAATGAAGTTTGCTTCGCATCAATAAAGGAATAGGTCAACCAATAAAGGAGCATAATTTGTTCCTATAGGGATGCCAACAGTTTGTCTCTGAATAGTTTAAATACATTGTCTATTAGAAATTCCAGCATCTTTTTATATCAACTTTAGTGTATTTATATGTAGAATCAGAGTGGTGTTGGACAAAATAAGTATCATGATAACCAATGACTAGATATTTAAATTTTTGTGTACCACCTTTAGTGAAAAACAGTTGTCTAAGATGGTAATTTATTTTACATTTTTTCAACAACAGCCATCAAACAGGCAACTTCATATTTCATTCTGTGAAACAGAATAATCGCAACTAGACTAATATACCCACCGTAAAATTTGCGGAACGTTGACATCAAATACGGCTTTCGATACCCCTTAACTTTAGACACTCAATTCAGATATCACCTCTGTTCAGGCCCCATTTTGCTTAATGCAAGCTTTAGAATATATTGTGTGTAACAGTTAGAATGCATATTTCAATGAACCAATCAAGAGTTGTCTCTCTTTGTGTGTAATCGGCGCGTGCAGATCTTCCCTGACCATTAAATAACGTGTCTCCACCACGTTCTGTAAAATATGTATTTAACTTATGTCATTTCTTAGCTTTAATTAGCCGATATTATGTTGGTCGAGTTTTTTACGCCTTTAAATATCATCATACATGTAAACATAAATATTTGATTGCAATGATCACAGTACCGATTTTTTCTTTACTTGATCAAACAGCAGCCAGTTGAAGATTGAAATACATTGTTAAAGGCGGCACTAACTCCATATAGTTGTCTCTCTTCAATCACTTGTTCAAGGACTAAATCAAAATAATTTTTACAACAACCAAATTGGCTACAAATTTCTATTTTTGTTTTAGATTGTACAATTAAATTGAAGTCCCTTTTCATCTTGAAGATAAACCGCAATCGTGATTGATAACCCATTTAGCCTCGTTGTGAAAGTGAATACTGGCCATACAAAACTCAAGGATTTCTTTAAATATCTTCATAACTCTTTATTAAAATTGTACTTAAGAATATTTGCATACAAATCAGTGGTATAATTGGTAGTAGCAGTAATAGTGGAGGTAGTAGTAGAAGTAATACTAGACGAAGAAATAGTGAATATAATAGAAGTGGTAGCATTTTGTTTAGGAGAGCACCTAACCTACGAGCCTACTTAGCCTAAAGACTAGCGAGACTAGGAGACCACTTAGACTAAAGAAAACCTAGCCTAGACGACCATTTAGACTAAAGAACACCTAGCCTAGGGACCACTTACACTAAAGAACACCTAGCTTAGGGAAACCACTTAGACTAAAGAACACCTAGCCTAGGAACACTTACACTAAAGAACACTTAGCCTAGGAGACCAATTAGACTAAAGAACAACTAGCCTAGCGACCACTTAAACTAAAGAACACCTAGCTTAGGGAAACCACTTAGACTAAAGAACACCTAGCCTACGAGACCACTTAGACTAAAGAACACCTAGCTTAGGAGACCACTTAGACTAAAGAACACCTAGCCTAGGAGACCACTTAAACTAAAGAACACCTAGCTTAGGGAAACCACTTAGACTAAAGAACACCTAGCCTAGGAGACCACTTAGACTAAAGAACACCTAGCCTAGGAGACCACTTAAACTAAAGAACACCTAGCCTAGGAGACCACTTAGACTAAAGAACACCTAGCCTAGGAAACCACTTAGACTAAAGAACACCTAGCCTAGGAGACCACTTAGACTAAAGAACACCTAGCCTAGGAGACCACTTAAACTAAAGAACACCTAGCCTAGGAGACCACTTAAACTAAAGAACACCTAGCCTAGGGACCACTTAGACTAAAGAACACCTAGCCAAGGAGA
>BROG01000357.1:382500-417500 GCA_030159075.1 Atrina japonica
GCAATAACAGTAGTTTGTCTCTATATTAAATGGGGTCGATATAACGACCATGGCAATAACCGAAGTTTGTCTCTTTATTAAATGGGGTCGAAAAGGACCATGGTAATAACAGTAGTTTGTCTCTATATTAAATGGAGTCGATATAACGACCATGGCATTAACAGTATTTTGTTTCTATATTAAATGGGGTCGATATACGGACCATGGCAATAACAGTAGTTTGTCTCTAGATTAAATTGGGTCGATATACGGACCTTGGTAATAGCAATCCCAACTTATTGCATTAAATTGAATACCACAATTTTTTATTTATGTTTTTGTTATGAAAGAACGATATTTTAAATTTTGAAGCATAATTTTACATGCTGATTCTATTACTGATGAACATATCAAGAACTTCGATGTTTTATTTAGAATCATATACATGTTAATGTCATATATTGCCTATATAACAAAATATAAACCATTCATGTTTGGGGAAATTTATATATTATTCAGTGTTGCGTTATAGTTCAAATATCCTAAATATCCTAATATCCTAAAAATAATGTTGATTGTTTGCAGATAATTGTTTACATACAGAAATCATCAAGGATTGTGCGACTGCCTGTAATACTTAAAATGATATGCCATGCATCAAATGAGATCCTTGGCAATCAATCAATGAACCGACAGCCTCAGAATGAACATTTATACTTTACATGCAGTGCACTTGTTTAACCGCTATTGCTAGCAACCAGAATAAATTAGTTTCGTTTTCTTCCACAAGTATCAGACAGTGATCGACATATATGACCTGTACTCTTATCGATACATACTAAGTAAGGCCGTATGCTTCAGAACCCCTAAAGATTACAAAGCCCGTCCGACATGTCTGCGGTTTAGGTGATTTATCGGGTGGTTATAATTCAAAAATTGACAGAGTACTTGTCACATCAAAACGATACAAACACTTAGAGTTAAATTTGCATAAATACACCTCAATTATATTATTTACGTTTAAAATGCACCAATTCTTCATCACGATCCTTATTATACAATTTATAAGACAGCTGTATAGTCCCTGGTGAGTTTATATGATCGGTCGCTCATGCAGTCGTTAGATCTAGAAAAAAACTGTGCTCAATACCATATCTGATTTATTGTTAAAATGTAATCTTCAGATCATAGACAAACGATTAATCCATCGGTTCACTTAACATATGGTCAAAACAGCAGCATGTTATTGTTTTTTTGCGCTCTGCAGAAATATGAATGAACAGAATTTAATAATATATATATACTAGCGGGAAAAGGAGGGGGTGCTAAAAAGTTTCACATGTTTAATAGCGTGTATGACCGCCATTTGCACCAATGCATTATCCACACCTACGACGCATTGAACGAATCAGGTGATACAGAAATGCCTGGGGAATGTTCCGTCATATGAGCAATAAAAAACGACGCAAAGCGTCCGACGTAGCAGGGGGTGGCTCGGCTTACAACACGTCGTTCCATTTCATCACAAAGATGTTCTACTGGCGATAAATCCTGTGACATCGCACGCCAGGGTAGCACATTCACGTTTTGCTGCTGTAGATAGTCACTATCAACGCGTGTGGTGTGCAGTCGTGAGTTGTTCTGTTGGAGAATGACATTACGCTGTTTGTTGTGAATGAATGGAATGACGTGCTGACGTATAGTCTCGTCACAGTAGCATACACCGGTTAAATTGCCCTACACTGTCACCAAAGGGGTCCTTCCATGTGTTGTAATTTCACCCCAGACCATAACGTTCCCTCCCCCGAATTGGCGGCGCAGAATAACGCAGGCGCCAATGTAACATTCACCGGCACGAGGGTACGCCGGAACACGACCGTCACTTCTGTCGAGATGAAATCGCCCGGTAAACAGAACTTCCGCACAATATCTGTTATCATAACGACGATGGCTCCTATACCACGCTAAGCTCGCATTACGCCATGGCAGAACAGAACGGAACAGAACGGGCATCCTGGTCGTGGGCGATGCAAGTTTGCTGATATCGTCTCCATAAAGCATTTACAGTGTTAATATGAACTCCAAACTGCCTTGCCACATTGCTTTGAGACATCACAGCATCCAGCATCCCAATAGCACGCAAACAACCATTTTCAATCATAAATATGTGTGTATGAAATGTCCATATGCTGAACACGCCATGGTATATTAGATCACATGACACATCTGTGAGATGCAAACACCAGATGCAGGCGGAAAGGGGGTATTGCTACTTAAATGTGACAGTCGCCTACAGGGAAGCCAAACAGCTTTACGTTGTCGTATAACCGTTTGTGTTTAAAGTCAGTGAAATATCTAAGTGTATGTCCTTGATCTATGTCTTTAATGTCTATTTCGTTGAGATATCTCGCATTCATCGTGTGAAAATCGTCATTATTAATTGACGAACTATCATTGATATATCTAAATGTCCAATTAAAGGCCACTGATAACATATCATTGTGTCAACAACTTATCATTAATTAATTTGCTTCTGTATACAAAAAGTCTCAGATACCAAGGTATAAATCATTAGGATGTCCAGGATATAGGTACAAATCTGGTAAAAAAATGGACAACTAAGAGGTGGGATCAGGTGTCATGTTTATGAAATATTGTATTGCTGAACAAAATCTGGCATATCGATACATCTGAAAGATATAGATACTATTATCAGGGTAAAATGTGATAAGTTTATAAGAGAAGAGGCAAATTAGCTGTTGTTGACAGGCAACCCTTATGAAGAAATTTATTCACTATAAAATGTTAAAAATCGTTATGTTACAATTACCTTTACAGACAGGTGCCCTTTATACAGAGGTGGCTTTTCATGGAAGTTAGACAGTAACACTACTCGAATTTGGAAAGTCAACACAGCGGAAGTCGATTTTACAATTTTAAATTTAAAAACTTTATTTTAAAACTTTATTCTTTTTGCAGAAAATCATCAGAGAGCTAGATGTTCTATATAAAATATTTAACTACTGGAAACGAAAATAAAACCCACGAAGTTCCACATAAAACGGGGATTAGGTTGAAAACATAGAAAGGGGAATTATTTCCTGATGTCAAACTCCATCAGATAATCAGACAAACAATGTCGGCGACCTTTGAAAACATCCACTGAGCAGTCTATGTACATTTATTTATGTCCTACACCCTTGTACGAAATCCCTGAAAAGCTTCGCTTCTGTTGACAACATGTTATTCGAAGAAAAACATACACGTGAGATACAATCACGTGCCTTGAAATACGTGTCTTAAACGTGTCTGATTGTACAAATACTTTGTAGTATATATTTTCCTATTCAAATTTTACTTATGCGCATATATATTTTACTTATCTTTCAACCATGTATTGATGTGCACAAAACACCATTGAAACATACAATTTAAGTGTAAATATTTGCTATACATTAGTATAATGTTGCATATCTCATATAGCTCTAATGCATTGCATGTTATTGTTTTTCTTACAAATAAAGATCACAAAGTTGAAACTGACATGAACGACTTTGTTCACGGATGTTTTACTTATACCTAATATGAAATGTCCTGATAAAAAGTTTAAACCGGTAACAGGTCCAGGGGACAATATATAAATATGGTTGACATAGGATATAATTGTCCTATGACGGCATAAGGTGTCCTCAGAAGAAAATTAATGCATAAAAGTGGTAAGTCAGCCCATTTACAATCAGCGACGCCAAAATATCCCTCTTTTCGTAGTACGTAATGCCAACCGTTGATACAGATACACAACTGGTGTTTATTAGGATTCTCTTAAGAGTTTTACAAACATGAATTGTAGCTTAATCCACACAGTGGAAATAATCATCATAAAGATCATTCTCGTCTGATGTGAATCGATATAGTTTGTTTTCGGAATCATTTCTTCAGACAAAAACACCACAAACCAATGTAAATGAAAGATTTCTAAACCGATGATCAGATATAAAATAGTTATACAACAACAACAACAACAATGCAGTTAATATATGTACGTAGACAATAAAACTGTGCATAGGTCTACCTACATTAAGTTGCACATTCAAGATCTGTAGAAAGACAAAAACATAATAATAAATACCGTCAAAATTAGGGTTAACAGATAAAAAATTTTGCCTTGTCTGGATACGATGCATTTCTTTAGCTTTAATATTTTTGTGTCGAAAGTTAAGCTGTCACCTCTGTTATGATCTAATTTTGACCTGTTGTGTTTGTAAACATGTGACAATTTACCTCGTAAACAAATAGTATTTGGACTATAGCACGATATTTCCATCTGGGGCCGAGACCATAAACAAGGACAAATATGAGACATATTTTATTCTCAAATGTTAAGAATTTACTCATCTAGTAAAAATGAAAACCCGCGAATAATAAAACGACTTAAGAATGTTCTAAACTAAGGTGAGATTGTTAAGAAGCAGTGTAAATATATCCCTTTTATGTCCCGATACACTTAACTTCGATGTTTGAACATTACTCTAACCATATTAATTATTTCAAAACATACCAAGATGTATAAAACGCGTTACAAATCAAATATCAAATAGGCAGCACTATTTTTGGCACAACAAGGGAATAGATATATACCTTTTTAAAAAGATTTAAAACGTCTTGTAAAATGCCAAGACTTGACCAAAGTTAATATTGTATACTTGTACCATAGGCTGCCTCTTTTTCTCATTAAAAAGTGTAAAATGTATCACTACATACACCATACATTCAGTCCGATGCAAATAGTAGGGGTTTAAGGCATGTTTGTATGCTAAGGTGTATCTAGCTTCCCGCGGTGTATGCAAATACTATAAATAAACATGATGTATCAAATTCATTTTTAAATAAACAGAGCTAATGTCATTTGAAAACAGATGAAAATATAAATGAATTTCAAAGATTGAGCTAACATTTATATAGTTATTTGATCTACGAACAGAAATAAATTGAATATATAAATAACAAAAAAATAAAGTTTAACATTGTAAGATCGGTTTGAAATGATGCACATACTTCCAGTACCGGAAGCAGGATAACTTGATAGGTCTGTATTAAGCCACTATTCTGGAGCGGATTGAGGAATTTTCAAAGAGGGACCTAAAGTTTGTTTTTCTTTTATTGGGGGCACAAGACATAGTACACGTGAAAATTGTGTTCGTTCATTTTGTGTATAGAATTGGATATCATCGATGATTGATTTTTCTGATTTTCGTCTGATAATAACAGAAGGGAAAATCGCTTACATTTTGATACAATGCAAATTTTGTTTTTATTTTTGTTTATTTTTACAGTACGGCATACGTATATACATTGGCGTCCAAATGACGGGCAAACGCCCTTTACGCGTAAGCTTACCTTTACCGTTGGATTATTCAGTGTAGACCACGATCGATATACAAATAATTGTTCCTGGATTTCTTTTTTTTTTTTACATTTTTTAAAAAGAGTTATGTTTCACAGTAAGTCTTTATATTCTTTCAAAAATGTTATTTTCAATAGTATGGTACAAGTAACTTACCCGATAGAAAAGTATTGGTTTTGTTGTGATACACTATGGCCGGTTGCATAACTTAACTGAAATTATGCGCCCGTCCATGGTGTATCACAACATAACCAACACTTTTCTATGGGGTAACTAATACATATCGTATGTATGATGTATATAGTAAACGATATTCAAGATGCATGTAAATTAGTATATTAAGTTTATAAGATAAGATAAATTATTCAGGACATACACTGGGAAACATTATCGAACTAAATTTACACTGTCCCTGTTTTTAATGTAAACAAACGTCGTATGGCCAAAACAAGGCAACCTATATCGCTCAAATAACACGATGTTTTCGAAAGCCAAATGATTAAACATGTCCCGAAATACTCTACGGCACGGGGAGCCTGACATTAGAGTCTATTTATCCCGAAGCGAACAAAGGGGTGCCCATTTTCGCTGTTTGGAATTACTTAAGTCAACTACAAATTGTACTTATGCATTGAATCGCGTCCAGTTGCCTCTAAAATCTTCAATTACACAGCTTGTCTACAGCATTTCAATTTATCTAGCTTTTCCCAGAACCTTCCACCTTGTACCTGTTCTACATCTGAGTTTATGTACGTTCCATTTGGTCATGTTGTGACAGGTGATCTCAATATTGTGCGTAACAGAAAACTGAGAGATCTTTTATGCAAAGACCCAAAATATAAAAAAAAAACTTTTAGTTTACATGGCGCCAAAACTTTGAAATTATGAACGAATGTGAAGCGTACGCCATATGTTGAGCGAAGAAAGATGTCGAACTTGATATTCTTTCAGAGTAAATTAGGTCGATCAGTAATGTTCTTAAACGAAGAATTCGGCGACTTAACCATTCTGTCAACACCAAGCACAATTCAATTTTTGTGAGCCTGATATTGTCAGAGAACTTTCCAGTCTCCACGAAAATTTTATCATCGTTCCTGCTGACAAAGCATCTAACAACTTCACATTTGTCTGCAGGCGATACTACTTCAACATTCTTCTAAAAGAGGAACTTGAACTCAACACACTCCCTGGACACCTTACATACACTTTCACCGAATCCTCTACCTCTGAAATATTAGATAACCATAAATCCGTTCTCACTTCGTTTGGAATACCGACAAGTGACACGGAGCTTGAATTGCCGTACATTTATTGGATTCCGAAGATGCACAAAAATCCCTTTAAACACCTATTCATTGCGAGATCGTCTAAGTGCTCCACCAATCTTTTATCCATTTTACTCACCAAACTTCTTACACATATTAAACAAGGTCTTCAGAAGTACTGCACAACGGCCTACTCAAGAAGCGGAGTCAGAAATTCAAAAGAATTGTTAAAACATTTAAAGTCTCAAAATTTCAAACACATTACAAGCATCAAGTCGATTTTTCGACACTTTACACAACAATTCTTCATAAAAAAAACCCCCAAAAAACAGATTAACATCTATTATACAAAAACGCCTTTGTATACAAAAAAAAATGGAAATCACATATATGAATATTTAGTGTTAGGTCATGTTGAACCTTAATTTGTGAAGGAACACTCTGATTCCAATAATAAGGATACTGAAGACGATATTATCAAGATACTGGGTTTTCTAGTAGACAACATCTTTGTGATTTTTGCGGGAAAGGATTTCCAACAAATTGTCAGCATTCCAATGGGTACCAATTGTGCACCTCTCTTGCCTGACATCTTCGTGTACTCACATAAAGCGGAATGTATACAGTCTCTGCTCTCTAAAGGAAATAAACAGTTAGCAAATAAATTTCACTTACAGGTATATCGACGACGTCCTGTCTATAAATAATTCAGAATTTCAGAATTTCCTCGGTCAGATGTATGCTGTTGAGCTTGAGATCAGTGAGACAGCAGAGACACATTTACTTCTTACAAAGATTAACTCCTGTCGATTGGAAAGGGCGGTCAATGTCACACCTCCCTTTATGACAAACGCGACGATTTCAATTTCCATATCACGAACTTCCCGTTTTTAAGTAGTAATATTCCATCTTCTCCTGCCGATGGGGTTCTCATTTCACAACTTATACGTTATACTAGGGCATGCTCTTCTTATGAATGTTTAATTCTCAGAGCGAAAGGACTCGCCAATAAACTACTTACAAAAGATTACATTGTTGAACGCTTCAAACCGTCGTTAAAGAAGTTTTGTGATCTTGTTAAACTATATGAAGCCCCTGTCTCAGGAATATTAAATAATTTTTGGAGCACGACCAGAGATAGTGACTTCTTTTCGCCAATCATATATAAAATTAACTGATGACAATTTCACCGAACTTGACTTTTTCGCTGAAGTAGAGAGGTTTCCGATAACATTTGCGACGGATGTGGTATGCTGGCAGAGGACGCTGACTCCTTCCGGACACCTGGGCCTATCCCGTTTGGGGTTCGCAATTGTTTTTCATGTTCAGACCATTTATACATCTAATATGTCGTATTCTAATGGATTTGAGTTTCGATTATCAGTCGGTACTTCTTCATTTTTACTCGAGAAAGAAATTTGTTTGAGCATTTCTGTATGGTCCATAGCATAACTTTACCCAATTTAAGAAAAATTTTATTATTTTAGTACGATCTTGAAGTTGAGTAAAAGAATTCTCTGAGAATAGTTTTATGGCCCTGGGCCTTGATTTCTCTGTTAAGTACTTGGTGTAAGGTGCGCGTGATTATTAAACAATATAAGAGCAAAATAACAAATGTTCAGAATGTTCTACCCTTTACTTGTCTTACAGAGAGAGAGAGAGAGAGAGAGAGAGAGAGAGAGAGAGAGAGAGAGAGAGAGAGAGAGAGAGAGAGAGAGAGAGGGGAGAGAGAGAGGGGAGAGAGAGAGGTCCTACAAAACATTTTCACATGCCTATTTACAAGTCCTTATTCAACTCAACGGAATCATTAAAAGTTTAACGCCTATTACGTTGTACACAGGAATGTGCGATAAAATTAATATTACAGTTATACATTTGAATGTTGTTTCCGGCTAAGAAATTGTACATCCTGCGTACCAGTCTGTTCAATGATGTTAAAATCATAAAAATCATACATACCGACATGTATCTAACCTTTAATTCCCATTATTGGCAGTATATACGTATGTTACAATCTCTAGAGACAATGGACATTCCATCCTTCGTGTTTGTATGTGTGTTCGTATTATTGCATAGTTAGTTTGCTTATTTCCTCGACAGGGGATGCTTACGCCTGGATGGTACCTGACACTACCTCTTGGTTTCCAGGGATCCGTGTTTTTTCATTTTTATCAGATTTGTATCTATACCCTTGACTTCCTATAGGTTTATATCTGAGATTTTTTATATTTGTATTGATTTGTATAAGTGTATCTCATTACTGAGATTACATTACATTGCATTACAATGTATATAACGCAATAAAATTGCATGTTACTTGGTTTAAATGCGTATGGATTTACTCCACAAGGGCGTACAAGTCCTTATTCTCGCCAAGTACTGCGATGTCTCGAGTTGGTCGGAAAACTATGATGGCAGTTTCATCAATATCAATACGTGATATTTTACCCAGACGACCGCAAAGGCTACTTGGGTCACTCTATTTTGATCATTTTAGAATATACCAGGATTGTTAAACAATAATTCATTTTTATATCAAATGCACAGTATATGCACTTCGGAGATATGCAATTCAATCATGCATGCACATATACATACATACATACATACATACATACATACAGACAGACAGACAGACAGACAGACAGACATACAGACATACACACACACATACATACATACATACATACATACATACATACATACATACATACATACATACATACATACATACATACATACATACGTACATACATACATACATACATACATGTACTTCAGATATAAATTAGTTGCTGGTATCTGCACTAAGACACCTTTAGCGAGGAGACACGACGAATCATGGTGACACCATAATATACATTTATTTCCGTATTCATCAGCATTTTTATTTTAGTAGTTAACTACTTCACTGATGTCAAAAGTACACAAAAGTGCACATTTACGTAATAAGAACAATCTGTTCTATACTCACAGTTGACTTTTCAGCAACAAAACGTTTTTGTTTACTCCATCTATCACTTAATATGTCATAAGAATAATATTTTTCGTGTATAAGTGTATCTCATTACTGAGGTTGCATTACATTGCATTACACACACACACACACACACACACACACACACACACATATATATATATATATATATATATATATATATATATATATATATATATATATATATATATATATATATATATATATATATATATATATATATACGTTACTATGTACAATGTATTATTCACCCAATAGTTTTTTAACTGCTAGTGCCCGAATAGTTTCTATATTTATCAATGTATATGTTCACTTATACGGATATTCCCAAAGCTTTAATTTAAGTAACATGCATATAGACATGTGCTTTGGTTAACGCTAATGCAGTTAAGGGGTTTGCCGTGACACGGGTTACAGGGTTTGACGTGACACGGGTTACAGGGTTTGACGTGACACGGGTTACAGGGTTTGCCATGACACGGGTTACGGAGTTTGCAGTGTCAAGGGTTACGGAGTTTGTTGTGACACGGGTTACGAGGTTTGTCGTGACACGGGTTACGGGGTCTGCCTTGACACGGTTTACGGGGTTTTTCGTGACTTGGGACCAAGTCTTTAGGTCTCACCTGATAGACAACTTGCTTTCACTTCTTCTGTTTGGTAAATAAATCGCGAGTTTTGAAAATCTTAGCTGTAAGAAGGTAATGAGATCGACACCGGAACCTTCTCCTTGCGAGTTGACCGCTCTGCTACTAGGCTTTACTTCTTAATGAGCAAGCTGTAGCCTCAATGAGACCAAAAAGACAATTCGAAAAATATTGAACACTGGATAAATTTAAAAGAGGTATAAATATAGAAAGTCTCAGATGTCAAGGTATAAATCATTAGGATGTCCAGGATATAGGTACAAATCTGGTAAAAATGGACAAACACGGACCTCTTGAAATCAAGAGATAGGATCAAATGCCATTGAGGATCAAGCAACCCTTGTCAACCGGTGACACCCGACATGAGTCCATAGTCAAATTAAAATGAAATACATTAGGAACAAATCGTCGTCATAATTGGTACAAACGTATCAACAATCGCTAGCGAAATGGCAACTCAACATTTCACTAAGTCGCAAACAAGACTATTATACTGACCGTAAACTTTACGGAACGCGGTTTTAGATAACTCTGTGCCATTAATTTGTCAGTGAGTAGTTCACATCTGCATATGAAATGTGCATATGTTGAACACACCCTGGCATATCTGATGATTTGTGAAATATAAACTCCATATGTGAGTGATTGTGGGATATTACTACTTAAATGTGGAAAATTAACGATGGGAAAGCCGAGATCGTCGCGTTTGTCTTATAGGCTAGTTGTTAATTTCCCGTCTGTATTATTAGTTAATAAGCCTACAAATATTAATTAGATCATTAAAATGATGCTTTCAAACAAGGTATGTTAATGGTGACGACGACGACGACGACGAAGATGATGATGATGATGATGATGTTGATAATGACCATTTTTGTTATTACTATAACTATCATCGTTAATATTTTAATTATATTATAAGCATTTATCGCATTATGTTCTTGAATTATCATAGTCGGACGATTCCGTTAATTACATGCTACGCTGAAAACATGTACTCTCTATGTTATCACTTCGGTAGTTCAGTTTTTATCCAAATTTAAAATCTAGACAGCTCCATAAATTGATTTTATTTCAGATCCTTTTTAAGGACAAAACAACAACTGTTCTAGGAATCGGTGCAGATCTATATATCAACGTCACGTTTACAACGTAGATGCTGTAGAACCTCAGACTGCGACACGATCTACATGTTACATACAAAGAATTTGAAATATTTCTGTTTGATCTCAGTGTCAGGAAAATGTAAAAGAACAAGCGACATAAGATGTAGGAACACCCAATGTTTACATCGAACAAGAACTATCCAGCAATCGGTACAGCAATAGAAAATATGTAGGCCTAATCATTGGTGAGATGTTTGACAAACTTGAAAATATATGTCTGGAACAAACGTGCACTATTGGCAGAAATTATTTACTTGTGTTAACTCTGTATGAAAAACACATTGTCAAACAATCAGTTACAAAGGAGATCAAACGAAGCTGAAATTACAATTACAGTTAAAATAGAAATTGCGTTTTACTTAAATATCACACGTACAAGTATGTCGGTACTTTAACATAACAAACACCTGTAAGACACAATGACCAGGTAATATATTTTACCGTACGTTTACATAATTCTAGTAATTATCCACATTGGGAAGATTTCATAAATACATTTCTCAAATCCGTAGTATAAAAATACGACTTTTCTTTATATATATATATATATATATATATATATATATATATATATATATATATATATATATATATATATATATATATATATATATATACATGGACCAAACATGAAGAGGTGGAACCATACACTTTGTCTGAATGGCTAGAAGCTATATGATGGTTGATAAAATCTCGTATTCGAAAACTTAAAGGAACTATGACAACACGTTATCCCTCTGTATTTAGTGATCTAAAAGTCGTTACCGAACTGGATAAATAAAATGGACAACATGTACTGGTACCAGCAGACAAAGCCTCAGATAATATAGTTTTTATTTGTAAGGCACATTACTGTAACTGTTTAAGAACTAGGGTTTCATACGAATTTTGGAATCCTACATACACACGTAGATCACGAACTTCCCATTCCTGAGTAGTAATATTCCATCTTCTCCTGCCTAATGCGTTTTCATTTCACAACTTATACGTTATGCCAGTGCATGCTCTTCTTGTGAATCTTCTTTTCTGAAAGCAAAACAACTCGCCAATAAACTACTTACATAAGGTTACGTTGTTGAACATTTGAAATCGTCGTTTCAGAAGTTTTTTAGTCGATAAGGGGATTTTGTTAAACATTATGAAGTCCCCCTCTCAATAATATTTGATAATATTCTAGAGCGCGGCCACAGACAGTGACTCCTTTTCGTATATCGTGCTTTTCACCGAACTTAACCTTTTCACCAAGCTTGACCTATTCAACGAATTTGAACCGTTCATCGTACTTCAAAGGTTCCCATGGAACATTTGTGACGGATGCGGCATGCCATTAGAGGACGCTGACTCCTTCCGGCACCTGGGCCTATCCCGTTTGGGAATTGTTCTTTATGTTCAGACTATTGCACATCTTATTCGTCGTGTTCTAATGGACTTGCGCTTCGATTATTAATTGTTACTTCTTCATTTTACTTTCAAAGGACGATATCCTTCAAAAACGCGTGTCCGTATTAAGGTATTTTGATGTACCTACAACCGATACTGATTCTGAGCTACCGTATCTATATTGGATGCCTAAACTTCATAAAACCTCATATATGCAGAGGTACATAGCAGCGTCCAGCAAATGTTCTACCAAACCGTTATCTTTACTCCTTATCAAGATACCAACAGCCGTTCAGCAATACTGTACAGTTTCTTATTCCAGAAGCGGTGTAAATCAGATGTGGATACTTAAAAAAAATCTAAACAACATTTAGAAAATTTCAAGGCACATATTTTTTATCAAATTCACAGAATCAAAAGATATGACTTCTCTACTCTTTGCACAGCAATTTCACAGAAAAAGATAAAAGAGAGATCTTTTAGTGTCATAGACAACTGTTTTTTCACTCAAATTGGTACCTGAAAATCCAAATATCTAGTGATTAGTTATCATGATACTTAGTTTGTCCTACGCCTCTCTGATTCTACACATAAATACACTGTTGATATGAAAAAAAATACTGGAATTTCTAATAGACAATATATTTGTAATGTTCGGAGACGTGGTCTTTCAACAAACTGTCGGCATTTCTATGAGAACCAATTGTGCCCCTTTATTGGCTGAGCTGTTCCTTTATTCATACGAAGCAGATTTCATTCGGAAACTGCTGAATCAAAAGTAGAAAAAGTTAGCGGTGTCCTTTAATTTGACATATCGACGACGTTTTGTCAATTAATAACGACCATTTTTATACACATGTCAATACGATGTAACACAGCGAACTAGAAATTAAAGAAAGAACAGAATCAAGCACACACACTTCATACTTAGCTATTTTATTTTCTATAGACACAGACGGGAAATTGGCAACTTAGCTATACGACAAACGCGACGATTTCAGCTTTTCCATCGTAAATTTTCCACATTTAAGTAGTAATATTCGACAGTCACCCGCATATGGAGTTTATATTTCACAAATTATTTGATATGCCAGGGCGTGTTCAACATATGAACATTCCATATACAGATGTAAACTACTTACTGACAAATTATTGACACAGGATATCGAAAACCGCATTTAATGCCAACGTTCCGCAAATTTTACGGTCGGTATGATAATCTTGTTTGCGAAGTGAAATGTTGAGTTGCGTTTTCGCTGGCGGTTATTGACTTGTCTGTACCAATTGTGACGAAGATTCGTTCCGAACGTATTTTATTTTGATTTGACTGTGGACTCACGGCGGGTGTGACCGGTAGACAGGGGGATGCTAACTACTCCGTGGCACCAGTTCCAACCTCTTGATTTCCAGAGTCCCCTGTTTGTCCATTTTTACCAGATTTGTATCTATATTCTGGACATCCTACAGATTTATATTTTGGTATCTGATATGTTTTATATTATAAACATAAAGTCAAAGTAGAAGATACAAATCTGGTAAAAAGTAGAGAAACACAGACTTCTGGAAAAAGAGGTGGGAACAGGTACCATGGAGGAGTAAGCATCCCCTGTTAGCCGGTCACACTGACAGAAAGTGGTATCATAAAACGCCAAAATAATATGTTTCTTCTTTCGTAAACAGCGAGGTGTTCCAACAAACCGGAAGAAGAAAAATTGCCCAGTGGCCGAATGACAGTAGGAAGCAGATCGTTTTGTTTTGGTTTTGGAAGGTGCTTTATATTTAGCGGAATGGAATAAATTGTGTATTTATTATGAATGAACTAATCATTCTCTGTTTATTGTTGTTTGTACGTTGAGCTACAGATGTTTATTATTGTCTACAAGTACAGGTGAGACTTAGAGTCCGTGAGTTTTATTCAGCCTCTGGGACTTCGCACGTTTCGCCTTGCGATTACAGATATATAATGACGACCAATATAACTAATCCACCTTTTATACCTGTTGTCGGACGTGTTTTTTTTAAATATGTCTGCTGTGTTGGGAGATGAAGTGGGAATATTTCAAAACATTTTTTTCACCACACATTTTTTTATTCAAATTTCAAAAGCGTTTTACCCTCCTAGTTCAGCAGAGGCGTTAGCCTAGGTTAAGATGTTGATCCACCCCATCATGGATTGATGTTTTTTTATCTGGAATTTAAAGTGGAGTTGGAATCTTTTATTCTTTACCCTGACTGCAAGAGAAAAAAAGCAATGTTCTGAAAAAAAGGTTTTTAATTGGAGTCGACTTATAATGAACTGTCCATATCATCTGCAAAGTCAAAGTTTTTCATCAAGAATGATTTCGTTTGGGTTTTGCTCTGAGGCGTGCGAACGTGAAATGACAATAATCAGCCATTCAGTTAAGGTAGACAAGATTCCTAGAAGAAAAACTGCAACAACACGATACGAAAAGTGATGATGATGATGATGATGATGATAATGATGATGATGATGATGATGATGATGATGATGTCGTGAATGACGATGGTGCTGCCACTGCTGCTACTGCTGCTGCTGCTGCTGATGATGATGATGATGATTGTTGAAACAAATGAAAAATTGTTTTTGTTCAAAGTTTCTATTTAGATATACTTTGAATGACAATAGATCTGAAATACATTGATATAAAATCATTTTCCTCAACCTAGGCGGTCCCCAATATAAAATATCATACGAACATACGGTTCATATTAAATATTATGGACGCCCACATTACATGGTGTTAGTCTAGCAAAGTAATAAAGTTGTCTCAACTCTCTGCATAGGTCTTAGTCTTAAACAATCCTGAACATGAGTTTTACATGTTTATTCTTAAGATTGTATGTGTAAGTGCCAAAGGGTCAACCTTGTTCGTATGATTAACTGTCGTTTTAAATATAGTCTAAATGTGATTAAGTAGATACCTGAATTTAACATTTATATATTTGTAAATTTTTAAGTTAAACTTTAAATGTCGTGATATGCAAAAATAGCGACGACATAAAGGTTCTGTCATAATTCTCCATAAATTGTATTATAATACAACATTTATATTCCATGTTTCCACATATATTAAACCTTTGATGTTAATATATATAATTCATTTTAGATAGAAACTTATGTACGCTGAATACTTATTCGGTTAACTGTTGAAAGCTGAGATATAGATAATTGATTTGCTTGTGATTTCATATACATGTATATGTTTATAGACTTACTGTGTCAAGTGAAGTTGACTGTGGCGGGTGTGAGCGGTCGACAGGGGATGCTTACTCCTCCATGGCACCTGATCCCACCTCTTGGTTTCCAGAGGTCCGTGTTTGTCCATTTTTACCGGATTTGTATCTATGTCCTGGACATTCTATTGATTTATACTTTGGTATCTGGAATTTTTATATTCTTATATGTGATTATGGGCATAACCGATGACATTGCTGTAAGAGTTATGTATCCTTCCAAATATTACAGAAGAAAAATCCCGTCATAGTTGACTTTAATTATTTTATTTTAAATGATTCAGGAAGGTGAAAGAGGAAACAATAATATCATACTGGTAGGATTTAAATGGAGAGACCTTCCCTGTTCCCCAAGCACAGCAGAAATACGTATATCCTTTGCAGACATGTTCAAAATCAGACGTGCTTAGGGATATATCCTCTATAATATTTCTTCCGGATATGACAATGGACGTATAATGACCGTGACATGTCGGTAAGGGACTTTAAATCTATGGTAGCATACAATCATAATTCAAACACAGAGCCTATAGAAAATCATCAGGCGCAATTTGAATCCATATTGTTGTGCAGAAATGCGAACTTGGCTAACTGTTATACTCTCTATAATTTTCCGATTGTGACCAGATACTAATAATAGCTATGACCTGTTGACAAGGGACGCTAAATCTATGGTGGCAAACTTGTATGAAATAAAAGGGGAGCGTTATTTGTGTTTTCATTGGTTAAACATGACACACCTTCGAGAGGTCACTCACCCGTGACATTATAGCGGTGTTCGTTAGTTTCTCGATCTTTGCGATCGCGAAATATCAGGATACGGGAGCGATGATTGATTGTTTTGATTAGACTGGCATAATTGTTATGCGGTATATTTTGTTCGGATTTTGATAATGGACTAATAATGGATTTGCCCTGTGAGTATATTACTCTAAAATTTCACTTTTCCCTTTCCAAAACAATTCCTCATCAGCAACTCAAAAACAGATTAACATCTATTATACAAAACTCCTTTGTATACAAAAATGGATATCGCAGATATAAATATTTAATGTTAGGTCAAAGAGAACCATATTTTCTGAAGAAACACTCAGGTTCCAATAACAAGTACACTGAAGAGGATATTATTAAGATGCTGGGGTTTCTAGTTGACATCTTCGTGGTTTTTGAGGGAAAAGTTTCCCAGAAGATTGTCGGCATTCCAATGGGTACCAATTGTGCACCTCTCTTGGCTGAGATTTTTTTTTTGTATTCATATGAAGCGGAATTTATACAGTCTGTGCTCTCCAAAGGAAACAAACAGTTGGCATATCGATTGGATTTTACTTACAGTTATATCGACGATGTTCTGTCCATAAATAATTCACAATTTCAGAATTACCTCCGCCAGATGTATCCTGTTGAGCTAGATGTCAATGAGACGTCAGAGAGCAACACATCTGCTTTGCGAGTACTCTGTTTCACTAAGTGAAATGTTGAGTTGCCTTTTCGTTGGGGTTGTTGAGACGTCTGTACCAAATGTGACAAAGATACACTCCTCACTTGTTTCGTTGGACTTGACTGTGGACTCACGGCGGGTGTGACCGGTCGACAGGGATGCTTACTCCTCCATGGCACCTGATCCCACCTCTTGGTTTCCAGAGGTCCGTGTTTGTCCATTTTTACCGGATTTGTATCTGTGTCCTGGACATTCTATTGATTTATACTTTGGTATCTGAAATTTTTATATCTTCTTACCTAGATTTACTCCTGTCGATTGGAAAGGACGGTCAATTTCACACATCCCTTCATGACAGACGCGACGACTTCAATTTCCATATCACTTACTTCCCGTTTCTGAGTAGTAGTGTTCCATCATCTTATGCCTATGGCGTTTTCATTTCACAACTTATACGTTATGCCAGGGCATGCTCTTCTTATGGATGTTTTATTCTGAGAGCAAAACGACTAGCCAATAAACTAATTACACAAGGTTACGTTGTTGAACGCTTGGAGTCGTCGTTTAAGAAGTTTTATAGTCGATATGATCTTTTTAAACATTATGAAGTCCCCCTCTCAGAAATATTAGATATTTTTCTGGATCTCGGCCACAGACAGTGACTCCCTTTCGCCAACTTGACCTTGTTACGAAACTTGACCTTTTCATCGAATTTGACTAGAAAGGTTTCCATTAAACGTTTGCAACGGGTGTGGCATGCCAGCAGAAGACGCTGACTCCTTTCGGACACCTGGTCTGATCCCGTTTGGGATTCGCAATTGTTCTTCATGTTGAGACCATTTACACATCTACTTCGTCGTGTTATAATGGACTTGAGTTTTGACTATCGATTGGTACTTCTTCAATTTTACTGTTAACTTCAAGATTGTGTAACTAACCACACTTAGGTACAGACAACATAAAGTAATGCAGGGTTAGGGTTTATATTGCTTTTTACAATGAATATCGAATTATTCACACATTTTGGGTTTTTTGTTTGTTTAATCCATCAATTACAAATATATTTATTTAGCTTGATGTTCTGTTAATTTCATCTACATTTAAAACGGACAATGCAAACCTTTGCGAGGTGTACGTGTTCCATATATGCTAATCCGTTTATAGCACATGCACGTGAGACCTCAGCGGACGTCATGCAGCCATGGCTTTTAATGTCACATAAATATGTGAAATACAGAATCCTTATTATAACATAAAGGTGTAAATTATGGTCCACTGCATTTCTCTTTATCATAAATTACAAACTTACAGAAACGTTGAACAGAGATGATCTTAAATACAGTTACCAAAGTTCACGTGAACGCCCGGAGTGTCTGCTTTAAACTTAAACAAGGACACTAAGCATACATCATAATGTTGATATCAAATAAAGTTTATTCTCAAATGTTTTGAGATATCTTTCAAATTGGTTTTCAATACACGACATTGACCTAGTGTCGTATGTGTGATAGACATATGTAAAAAAAATACATTCGGCAGGAATGTAGATATATATATATATATATATATATATATATATATATATATATATATATATATATATATATATATATATATATATAGATAGATAGATAGATAGATAGATAGATAGATAGATAGATAGATAGATAGATATGTATATAATTCTATCTATCTATCTATCTATATATATATATATATATATATATATATTCTATCTATCTATCTATCTATCTATCTATCTATCTATCTATATATATATATATATATCCTATCTATCTATATATATATATATATGTATGTCCATTTTTACCGGATTTGTATATATGTCCTGGACATTCTATTGATTTATACTTTGGTATCTGAATTTTTTCATATACATAGACTGTGACTCCTCTGTCATACCCTCAAGGTAGGGGTTGATTATTTTTCTCCCATATTTTAAATACATGTATTTGTGGATCTATGCAAATAAATCTGACATTATGCACTGCATTCTAGACGCCACAGACACCCTGCATCATATACATTGTATTCTGACGTCATAGCGCATGTAGCTTGTCAATACCCTAGGGGTTGACAAGGAAATTATACCCCATTAAAATGAGGGGGAAATATATGAACAGAATATGTCATATACTATACCTTTTGTAGCAGTTGAAATCAAAATGAACATAACAATGGGAATTCGTTTTAAAATAAAAATTTTAAAATTACATCCTTGTCTATTCACAAGAATATGTCTTGTTCACACCAGGGAATGCGGATGTCATATCTAGTAACGTACGTATACAAGGTGAAGTAAGTAGCTGATAGCAACTGGTACACTTTTGTCTTAATTGTTTTAAACTGTCAGATGTATCTGAATCTTAGACGGGAATATTGTGCTTAACAAGAGATTTACTTGTACGAACGGATCAGTAACTGACTCGGTACAACAGTTAACTTCTCGCACTGAAGCAAAAGAACACATGCAACATGAAAAGACAAGATATGGACATTTGTAGTTAACCCTCAGTGGAATTATTCAAGGAAATAAATGCATTTTTAAGAGGAAATATTGAATATCCTTGTTTTCCAGAAACAAGAAGTGAACGGAGATAAAACAAATGTTCTGATTGTCAATTTTTGACAATGATTCTGTCTTGTAGCGTGTACATCCTTGACACGCAAGTTCTTGAAAGAGCATTCAAGAAGACAGGGGGATCAATTCGGTATTATATTCACAGAATAGAAACCCCCTTCTTCAAAAAATAAGAAACAAAAATCAATGTTTTCTGCTAATATTACTATGAAATAGTGAATCATTTGAGTACTACGTACTTTGAGTTTTGAATGAAACCGTTTTAATGCCATGTTTGTCTTTAGTAACACTCTACGACGACGCATGTCTGCTTATCAGTCTCGCAACCATGAAATAAAGTTTTGACTGCGTCCATCCGTCGGGGTATCCATCCGGGTATCTGTTCTTGTAAGGTTTGGTTGATATTTGGCAAATATTCATTTTCACTTATAAATGGTGTGGAAAGGTATTTCCTGTAAAAATTGTTCAACGTGATACACGTATAGTGTTAAAACGCCCGACATGCAAGCGCAAGACCATATGTTCGACTCAAGGTTCGACTCGACTACGTCAAAATCTACATGCAATATTAAGTTTTTTTTTATGATTTCAAAAGCAATGAGTCTCTTTAATATTTATATTAACAATCATAAGCGATGGCAATATAGAAATGAAATAGAATAAATTCAGGTTTTACGTCTAAGACCATTTCAATTAAAATCATAGAGCTTTCTAACCCTGAATCAAAAGAAGGAAAAGCTAGCGGTGTCCTTTAATTTCACATTTAGATATATCGACAGCGTTTTCTTAATTAATAATGATAATTTCCATACATATGTCAATGCGATATATATCAGCAACTAGAAATTAAATAGAATCAAGCACACATGCTTCATACTTAGATATTTTTCTTACTATAGACACAGACGGGAAAATGGCAACTCAGTTATATGACAAACGCGATGATTTCGGCTTTCCCATCGTAAATTTTCCAGATTTAAGTAAAAACATCCCACAGTCACCCGCGTATGGAATTTATATTTCACAAATGATCCGATATGCCAGGGCGTGTTCAACAAATGAACATTTCATATACAGATGCAAACTACTCACTGACAAATTATTGACACAGGGATATCGAAAACCGCGTTTGATTTCAACGTTCCGCAAATTTTACTCTTTTCACTGGGTGAAATGTTGAGTTGCCTTTCCGTTGGCGCTTTTTGAGACGTATGTTTCAATTGAGATGAGGATTCCGAACGTATTTCATTTGGACTTGACTGTGGAATCACGGCGGGTGTGATCGGTCGACAGGGGAGGATGCTTACTCCCCCATGGCACCTGATCTCACCCCTTGTTTTCCAGAGGTCCGTGTTTGTCCATTTTTTCCGGATTTGTATCTGTGTCCTGGACATACTTAGGATTTATACTTTGGTATCTGAGATGTTTTATATTACTTTGGATATAAAATATCAGATGTTGAACATTTTAATCTTTACAAAAGGAAATGTTAATTTACTCTACATTGTATTAGCTGTGGATACAATTGACAAATTACAATTTACTTCTTTAAAGATATGTGTTGCAATACGCATGGCGGCAGTAGTGCTAGCATATATGTTACTACAGTCATTTCTGCGTAAATATTCATGTTCTTTCACACATCAAAGAGAAGGAGAAATAATGATAAGCAAAGTAAAGCAGATTAATTGATAAAAACGAAATATTCGTAATATTAATGTGAAAATTTGTTAACTCAGATCTGTCATTTCGGTTTTGACATTGGCATATTATTTGATGCAAATTGATTTACATACGTGTATCTCGTCTCCTACATGCGTTGTGAATCGGTAATTAAGAAGAATATAGTATGTTCTGCATGACGTCAGAAAATAAAAACATTATTACGTCTTTGTTTCGTCATACTTACCTGTATGCTGATGTGAATGTTTGTTGATACAAATGTGCTTGCAGTTTCAATTTCAGATCCTCTGTCACTAAATTTAAATTTTTGGTTTCAATTCTAAACTCGTCAAAACCAATAGTCATCGTTTTACATTGATTACTCTTAGACGGATTCTTTAATACATGTGGAAAATTTGTTGACCTTGTATGATACCACTTTCTATTTCGAAACTCTACATCTATTTTGAAATCGAGCTCAACTGATGAAGTTTAATTCACATAAGTGATCTTCTTGGTACTTTGTTTTGGCAAGCTTTTGCAAAACTATAACGTTGGTATTATGTTTATAATATATTCACAAAGAAAATGAAGTGTTTACAACACATCACATGACATCAAACTGTATACTAATGGAACAAACACCAAATGTTTCTCTCACTGTTATGTTGAGGTACTAGGCCCGAAGTCACCGATTTACTCAATTACTCAAACTTTTATATCATTATTTTGACTATACAATCGTTTGTAAAACTTTTGGAATTAAGTGATTAGGAAACTTATTATTATTTCCCGTCATTCATATATAAATTTTTGAGTCAAACTGGTGATTTTCTTTTAAAAATGAATAAATATGAAAAGTCTCAGATATCAAGGTATAAATCATCAGGATGTCCAGAATATAGGTACAAATTGAGTAAAAAATGGACAAACACGGACCTCTTCAAATCAAGAGGTGGGATCAGGTGCCATGGAGGAGTAAGCCCTGTCACACACGCCGTGAGATCACAGTCAAATTACAATGAAACACGTGAGAAACGAATCCTCGTCATAATTGGTACAGACGTCTCAACAACCGCCATCGAACAGGTAACTCCACATTTCACTTAGTGAAACAGAATAATCGCAAACAAGACTATTATACCGACAGTAAAATTTGCGGAACGTTGACATCAAACGCGGTTTTCGATATCCCTGTGTCAATAATTTGTCATTGAGTAGTTTCCCTCTGCATATGAAATGTTCATATGTTGAACACGCCCTGGCATATCTGATCATTTGTAAAGTATAAACTCCATATGTTAGTGATTGTGGGATATTACTACTTAAATGTGGAAAATTAGCGATGGGAAAGCCGAAATCATCGCATTTGTCGTATAGCTTAGTTGTTTATTTCCCGTCTGTGTCTATAGTTAGTAAAATGTCAAAATTATAGTACTTACTTCAAACAAGTTTTTAATATTTTTGAAGTTTCGTTCAAATGAGCGATAATTTTGATCACTATTTACAATTGTATGATATCAATATACAAATATGCTTGAGTATTGAATACATTTTTTTTACTTCAGGGCAATGTTCGTAAAAAATTGGTAAAGAATATTTTGTGTACGAAAATTGTCACTTATATTTCATTCCTGACTTGAAATGCCTTCAATGCTTTCGAAGTTAGACTACAGATACACACAGAATGCATTACATTGTCGAATAAACATTCACGAACATGTACTCACATACACGAAGCGTGTGTTTCAGTTAAACCTCATGACGTAAGAGGGGTGGTTCATTTTGCACCAATTTTCTTGTCATTGCTTCCTTACCAGATGCACACACCTGTGATACACTCTGTCACAAGGAGATGTCAGGCAGTACAATGGCATTGCACTCCATTGCTAATTGCTTCATGACTAATGAACTCAGAGGTCTTGACATCAATGGGCCCTTGTCTGTTCACCATTCATTCAAACTATATTAGGGCTTTTGGAACTGGTCGTTTTAACACGTATGTATGAATGAAATTATTTTAGGTAAGGTAATACAAACAAATAAAGTAATATTAATAATATGAATTGAGGACCCCCCTAACGGACACATATTCTACGATGATAACCAGGAGTTATACACCTTGGATTTGTATGGACTTTAACTGTCAACCGTAAAAACATTATTTCACCCAATATACTTTATTACACGCAATATAAATAATTACACCCAATACACATTATTACACCCTTTACCACTTCCATATCCTCCAAGGTTCTGCACTTGATCAATATTAACTGTATTTCCAAATTGTACTTTGGAATTTTAGTTCTTTTGTATATTGTTTATTTCTATATCATATATATGTGATGAAGTCCAAATAAATATTTCACTAAATGCACATAAATTTCAAAATAATGATTAAAGTCATGCTTTATCTGTGTTTCATATATCTATTTTGACAGATCGATTAATCGAATCAATCAAATTTGAAGTACCGCTTTGGTGGCAAGATTTGTTACAAAGAGAACAAAGATTTGCCTGTTGTACTGGTATCTACGCTAAGTACAACATATATATTATATGATGGTGGCCAGGTTCAATGTTTTAATGACAAGTATCCCCTGTATATATGAATAAAATACTAATTTTCAATAAGGATACTGTATTGTTTTCACACAATTAGATGAACTGTGTCACCGAGATCTGGGCCGATAGTCATTAAATTTACCCAATGTTCAACTCAATTAACTTTAATTTTATGATTTTAACGAAACCTTGCACACATAATGTAAATACTGTTCTCAAGGTTTTTGTTTATTTTAACAGGATGGCATACGTGTGACCCAATTTTCAGTGAATGATGAAAAATAAACATTTATTTCCTATTCAATAATGAAAGTTTTACAAATGATTGCATAGTTAAAATAAAAATAATAGAATATGAGGTCGTGTATACTTGGACAAGATTGTATAGATTTTAGGGATGTTTTGAATGAAGTATGATGCTCTAACTTCTCGTTCAAAATAAAGGTAAACAAAAATACGAAATAATAAGATTTAGTTTGTTTAAAATTGTAATGATCCAGCGACATTTACCTTTTCACTGAAAGGTTTCCATTTTCGACGGGTGCTGCATGCTAATTGAGGACACCGACTCCTTGCGGACACCTGATGCCATCGTGTTTGGTATTCGCAATTGTTCTTCATGTTGAGACCGTTACTAGATCCTGTTTGTTGTAGTCTAATATAACTGGCATTTTGGAGGTATGATCGATACCGGGATCTTGTAGAAGAATATGAAGTTCCCCTCTCAAGTATGTAAGATAGTGTTCTGGAGCACGATTTTACTTAGTTAAATATATAACAGTATGATATCACCACGTTAACTATTTAAACCTAGGTGTTTAAATAAATCCTACACATTTTCAGTTAGACAATTTAACGAGATTGTCCTAGATTTTATTTATCTTGTTAAACTGCGTTTTATTTTCGAATTCTGGATAAATGTACAATCATATCTTTAATTGGGGATCAACATTAACTCCGACGCACTATAAGCTTAACAATGTTTATCACATGTTCTGCAACATTATAATTTATCGATTTGAGTAAATATATGTATATTCCTTTTCCATCGAACAATATATTAACATACTAAAAGGGTAGAAAACAAATTGATCAATTAATTTCTAATTAGTATAAATCTACTTTAGTTATCGCTACAATATGAATTATATGGGTTAACGACATGGAAAGTATAATTATGCTTCAGATTTCTTGACAATATGTGAATTCACAATAGCTAAAAGTTATTTTACATGTCAACCTATCGGAAAACTTAAAATTACGATTTAAAATGAACCTATCCTTTATATACAAAAATATTTTGTTAAAACGTGTTATCGATTTGAGTTTCTCTTTTCTTCTGTACCATTATCCAAATGATTCGTTCTTTACTCCCTCGGGTTTTGTAGACTGTACTCACTCACTTGCAGATTTTACACGCAATCAGTGCAGTAACCATGACTAGGTAGTCCATTGTCTTTGATACTCGTCATTTACAGTCAAAAAGAGATTTAGTGAATATTACATAATAATAAATATACATCCCTAAGTAGTAATATATCTAGAGGTAAAATTCTTGGAAACACGAGTTGTTTTCTTTGAAGTGGCTACTTTGTTATAAAATGTGTAATTAAGTAGTTATAAATGTTACCTGAAAAAAGACGTTTGCGTTATATTGCAGGACAGGGATAGTTTATAAACATGGTTATGGCAAATTTAGTCGCCATTTTCTATTTTAACACTATCAGTATTGTTCTCATTCCATAACAAATGTAGCCGTCAGTTGCATTTTGCCATTTAACCCTTTCATTCCTGAGTATCTAAATGGTATGCTCTATTCCATTAGACCTGTTTATTAGGGTCTCTAGGGTTCAAAGGTTAATGTTGTGTCACAAAATGAGTCACTATTATTTCTTGTATATTTCTACAAATACTTCAAATTAATATATTCTCAATTGGACAATGTTGTTGATTTTACAAACTCGTTTGCTTTCGATTCACATACGTATGGGTTCCATCAATAATTACTCATGTATATTTCGGTTTATGTACCAGGCTATAATCAGACCAACACGAGAGGTTTTGTTGACATTTAAATTAACACAGAAGGGTGACTTTATTGAAATATGTTTTAGTCTTCAGAGGTGAGGTAAAGTGTTTTCTAAGCGGACTGCACAAGTTATATGTTGTCATATATATAGAATCTTATGTAATTGCATTTTCAACATAATACATTGTTAGCGACAGTCAAATACATACGCAGAGAGAGAGAGAGAGAGAGAGAGAGAGAGAGAGAGAGAGAGAGAGAGAGAGAGAGAGAGAGAGCGAGAGAGAGAGAGAGAGAGAGATGTTGATGACATTGCATTGTCTAGGTTCAAAGCATAACAGTTTACGTCTTAATTGAGGGTGTAATTCTTAAAACAATGCACTTTACGATATTTCAGAATTAAATATAATGACTGTATTATTTTAGAAAGTATACATTAAGAATTGTCATGATATCATGACTCTGTACCTAAGGCAGCGGCCATGAACCTAAAATGCTTTCAAACATATCGACATATAAATCACACAAAATGTTCACTTTATTTGGTAGTACATTGAAATCCCCATCGTGATTTATATTCCAAATGTTCATACCTAAAGGTGTACTTAAGGCTGTGACAATCTAGACAAACCCATTCCCCCTTTACTATTTGTTGCATAGATCAATCTCACTTTTACAGAAATACTTCATATAGTGCACATTCTATGGTATTTAAGAATTATTCTTCCCAAGTATTCATGGAATCAATATAACGTTTAATCATCATTTGTTTTATCAATTTACACAATGCCTCCCAAATATTTACCGCGATATTGTAATTTTTTATTGTTTATTGATTTATTATCCGCCATAAATATTGAAATATTTTAAATTCGATTTTGAGGAATTTCATGGTTCATTGAAGTGCAGTATTTGATCAAAGTATGTAATGCGTTAAAAGTAATGATGACTCATTGCAATAGAAGTTAGGAAACGGGAAACTATGTGCAAAATGTAATGCAATATACATACATGTACATATATTCAGCTAGTATGTGTCAAGGCATAGAGAACGTTATTATATACTCAAACCAAAACGATTCTTTCACCAAAACAGTACTGATATAAAAACTTCAGATACCAAAGCATAAATCAAGAGAATGTCCAGGACACAGATACAAATCCGGTAAAAATGGATAAACACGGACCTCTGGAAACCAAGAGGTGGGATCAGGTGCCATGGAGGAGTAAGCATCCCCTGTCGATCGGTCACACCCGCCGTGAGTCCACAGTCAAGTCCAATGAAACAAGTGAGGAGTGTATCCTCGTCACAATTGGTACAGACGTCTCAACAACCGCCAACGAAAAGGCAACTCAACATTTCACTTAGTGAAACAGAGTAGTCGCAAATAAGACTATTATACCGACCGTAAAACTTGCGGAACGTTGACATTAAACGCGGTTTTCGATATCCCTGTGTCAATAATTTGTCAGTGAGTAGTTTACCTCTGTATATGAAATCGTCATATGTTGTGCACGCCCTGGCATATCGGATCATTTGTGAAATATAAACTACATATGCAGGTGATTGAGGGATATTACTACTTAAATGTGGAAAATTTACGATGGGAAAGCCGAAATCGTCGCGTTTATCGTATAGCTTCGTTGCTAATTTCCCGTCTGTGTTTATATTAAGTAAAATGTCTAAGTATGAAGCTTGTGTGCTTGATTCTGTTGTATCTTTAATTTCTAGTTCGCTGGGATATATCGCATTGACATATGTATGAAAATTGTCATTATTAATTGACAAAACGTCGTTGATATATCTAAATGTCAAATTAAAGGACACCGCTAACTTTTTCTTCTTTTGATTCAGTAGTTTCTGAATGAAATCTGCTTCGTATGAATAAAGGAACAGGTCGGCCAATAAAGGAGCACAATTGGTTCCCATAGGAATGCCGACAGTTTGTTGAAAGACCACGTCTCCGAACATTACAAATATATTGTCTATTAGAAATTCCAGCATGTTTTTTTATATCAACTTCAGTATATTTAAGTGTAGAATCAGAGTGGTGTTTGACGAAATAAGTATCCTGATAGCCAATCACTAGATATTTAAATTTTCGGGTACCACCTTTAGTGAAAAAGCAGTTGTCTGTGATGCTGAAAAGTCTTTCTTTTAATTTTTTATGTGGAATAGTAGTGTAAAGAGTAGAGAAGTCATAAGTTTTGATACTGTGAATTCGAGAAAAATTGTGTGCCTTCAAATTTTCTAAAAGCTGTTTAGAATTTTTAAGTATCCACATCTGATTTACACCGCTTCTGGAATAAGCAACTGTACATTATTGTTGACGTTTCTCCTGAACGGCTGTCAATAGCTTGGTAAGGAGTAAAGATAAAGGTTTGGTAGAACATTTGCTAGATCCTGCTATGTATCTTTGCTTATATGGGGTTTTATGAAGTTTAGGTATCCAATATAAATATGGTAGATCGAAATCGGTATCCGTTGTAGGTATATCAAATGAGCGTAATACGGATACGTGATTTTGAAGGATCTCGTCCTTTGAAAGTGAGATACGTGTGTATGTAGGATTACCAGAATTCGTATTAAACCCACTTCTTCTAATAAACAATTATAGTAATGTGCCTTACAAATAAAAACTATATTATTTGAGGCTTTGTCTGCTGGTACCAGTACATATTGGTCATGTAACCTATCCAGTTCAGTTACTACTTCTGGATCATTAAATACAGAGGGATAACGTTTTTTCATAGTCCCTTTGAGATTTTATCAACCATCGTATGGTTTTCAGCCATTCAGACAAAGTGTCTGGTTCTACGTCTTCATGTTTGGCCCATCGTCTGGCATAATCTTCGACAGAATCCATAACTAAACTGAAATTCTGACGCCAATTAAAGGAACGGGCTTCCCGGTATTTAGGGCCCCTTAAAATAAGATTTTTGAGGCTTTCACTTTCAACAATAGAAACGTCGCCGGTAATGACATGCCCGATAGTATTGTATTTGAAAGGAGATGAAGCACATGAACATGTGACAGTGTTGTGTAGAAGATGGTTGATGTCTAGGCACTGCAAAACCTGTTTGTAACCGAATAGCTTGGATGCGATGCTAGGTGTAAATTTTCTAAAAGCTGTTTAGAATTTTTAAGTATCCACATCTGATTTACACCGCTTCTGGAATAAGCAACTGTACAGTATTGTTGACGTTTCTCCTGAACGGCTGTCAATAGCTTGGTAAGGAGTAAAGATAAAGGTTTGGTAGAACATTTGCTAGATCCTGCTATGTATCTTTGCTTATATGGGGTTTTATGAAGTTTAGGTATCCAATATAAATATGGTAGATCGAAATCGGTATCCGTTGTAGGTATATCAAATGAGCGTAATACGGATACGTGATTTTGAAGGATCTCGTCCTTTGAAAGTGAGATACGTGTGTATGTAGGATTACCAGAATTCGTATTAAACCCACTCCACATTCCACGTATGTCGATAATTCAAAAAGAAAGATTTATTCTCGAAGCTATCATCATTAATTTTATTATTTCAAATTCACGTACCTGCCTTTGTTTTAGTTTATAAATTCACCAATGAACTAGTTGCAGGGTTGGGTTCAGTTAAAAGGCAAAATGGCTGACGTACATATTCTTTTGTACGTAACCTTAAGTCAGTGCTTTTCAGCTGTGGAATGATAATAAATACAAAGTGTACGGGAGGGTCGCCAGTGTAATTTCTACTTTCTATTCACCGTACGGATTTCTACTTTCTATTCACCGTACTAATTTCTACTTTCTATTCACCGTACGGATTTCTACTTTCTATTCACCGTACGGATTTCTACTTTCTAATCACCGTACGGATTTCTACTTTCTATTCACCGTATGGGTGTCAAATAGCGTACTAAGACATTCAATTCATAACATATAACATTAAGTACTTTTCAAAATCTGCACTTTATATTTCAAAGTTCGTGACCTTGATACGGCAACTGATTGTACTTTGTGACTCTACATTCCATTGCTATATCGATTATTCAAAAAAGACTTAAATCTTGTATCAAAGAATGATTGATTTACAAAGTTTTGATTTCATTAATAATTGTATAATATAAAACATACATACTTGCCTTAATTTTACTTTTGACTGCGTTCAGTTCAAGTATATATCTTACAACTAAATTACTTACTTAATACAGACCTTTAGAGAGGAGGGCCGTATGTTTCTTGTCATATTAAATACATATATACAATTATATTGGAAAAATGAATTAAATAAAATAAAATATATCTCATCTGAATCCATATATCGCCATAGCACCTTACTTTTAAAGTATTTCAAATACATTAATTGGTCAAAGCAAATGTCATTTGCGTATGGACGTATTGTCCGATTTACATAAGATGGCGGGGCGGAGTAACATTTTGATTATCATACGGATGATTCTACTCACTTTCCGATTATGACAAGCTGCACGGGAAGATGTTTTATTACTCACTGGATAGTCCCGTATGTACGGTGACAATTAGGAACGATTTCTCTAGTAAATGTAGTTTGTTTTAATGTAATGCTTTATCACCTAAAATTTAAACTCGTCCAGGTCAAGAAAGGGTTCATAAGACTCCATCTCGCTATTTTATATGGATTTTACTATACCTTCCTGTTGACGTATTTCTACGTGTAAGTAAATATCAGTCCATCATAGAATCATCATACCATGATAAGGCAGATTGCTAAAGTTCATAGAACAGAGCACTGGTCAAAGCGTAACACGCCACTTGTACATAAGATTCTATCATGACAATAGGGATAGCAACAATTCTATCTTACTAAGTGAGTTAATGACGCCAAATCTGTGAAGTCGCTTAAAGAGGTTTTACTTATGTCATTCAAACTTTGATGGGATATTGAGTAAATGGGTCCCTTTTTCTTAACTATTCAGCCACAATAGTCTTGTCTAAACAATAGAAAATAGCATACCATCTAGATAACTAGGGTTGGAAGGGTTAATACTCGTATGCACAGGTCAGCTAATAGCTACGTACCGTTTAAACACTCAGCAAGTAATCAGTATAGACTCAATCGTTCTTCTGGGGCTGGTAATTAAGGTCAGAGTTTGATAAACAGACGATATGACAAGAAGTATTAAGTTATTAATAGATTTGGTTTTGATGATCAAGGTCTTCGTAGTATTTATAATCAGGATAATAATGATAATCAGTATTGATAATTGTGTGTCATGATAATAATGATAATCAGTACTAATAATCGCGTGTCATGATAATAATGATAATCAGTATTGATAACCGTGTGTTAGGATAATAATGATAATCAGTATTGATAACCGTGTGTCAGGATGATAATGATAATCAGTATTGATAACCGTGTGTCATGATAATAATGATAATCAGTACTAATAATCGTGTGTCATGATAATAATGATAATCAGTATTGATAACCGTGTGTCATGATAATAATGATAATCAGTACTAATAATCGCGTGTCATGATAATAATGATAATCAGTATTGATAATCGTGTGTCAGGATGGTAATGATAATCAGTATTGATAACCGTGTGTCAGGATAATAATGATAATCAGTACTAATAATCGCGTGTCATGGTAATAATGATAGTCAGTATTGATAATCGTGTTGTATTTTGATTCCAGCTGAATATTTTAAACCTATAAATCTATTTCGAATAGATAGCATTGTCTTAGTTCACGAGAGTTAAGATTTTTACATTGGTTACTAATAAACGGATTCAGGAATATATTCAGGTTATTTTTGGCCTTGTACGATACCCCTGTTTATTTGGTACTCTGCATTCATTTCAAATTTTAACTCAATTGATGAAGTATAATATATAAAAACGACCGTCTTGAGATTTTTTGGCCCTTTTTGTTTACAAAACTAACTCTAGTGTTATTTGTTTTAATTTCTTAATCCACTCCCATTGCCAAAAAAAACCCAAAAAACAACCAAAACACAAAACAAAACCAAAAAACCAAAATGGTAGTATGTTTCTTGCTTTATCTAATACTGTATATATTGTCTTTTCTTAACACAGGTATTAGTAGGAATGTGAAATATTTTGGACTGAAATGAGAGAAAAATGTTATGAATTAGTTATGGTAATTCTAATATACAAGAATATATAAGTATAAATTACAAATATATAAGTTCTGAAAAGTATGAAAACGTTATCATTTTTTCATTTTAGGATTTTCTTATCTATTCGATAAGTCATTGCAATATGCACTTAATATTTTTAGGAATGGGTTCGGTTAAAAAGCAAAATGATTTCAGTACATATTCTTTTGTAACCCTCTTTCAGTGCTTTTCAGATTTGGAATAATAACTCCAAGCTTTAAGGGAGGGTTACCAGTGCGATTTCTACTTTATGCATCGTTGGGGTGAAAAAGGGCGTGCTAAGATATTAAATTCACAACATATAACATTAAATTTTAAATTCAAGTACTTTTCAAAATCAGCACTTTATAATTCAAAGTTCGTGACCTTGATACTGCTACTGATTGTACTTTGTGACTCTACATTCCATTGTTATATCGATGATTCAAAAGAGAAAGATTGATTCTCGGAATTATCATCAATAATTTTATTATTTAAAGCTCATATACCTACCTTTGTTTCACTTCATGAATTCATCAGTGAGCTATTTTCATTCTTTTACGTGTAGGTGTCCTCGTTATATACGGATATAACTCACAGCTAGTTTGCTTGCTCAATACAACCTGTGTAGGTAGGAGGGGGTTAACATGTTTCTTGTCTTATATATAAACAGTCGGTACTTTTCAGCGGTTGCATAATAATAATAATAATAATAATAATAATAATAAGTACAACGTATAGGGGAGGGTCGCCACCGCAATTTCTCATTTATTCATCATACGGGTGTCAAAGGACATAAAAATCATAACATATAACATTACGTACTTTTCAAAATCAGCACTTTAAAATCCATAGCTCCTGATCTTGATACAGCAAATGATTGTACTTTGTGACTCAACATTCCATTGGTATATCGATTATTCCAAAAATAATTAAATTCTGAAATGTGATAGAACTATTATACATTAGTTATTATACTTTTAAGTTCTGAAATGTATGAAAATCTATTAAATTTTATCATTTTCGGAGTCTCTGTATACATAGTAAAAACCTGCTTTAGCGACCATCCGTGTAAAAAGCCTTCCTGCCCACCGGATTTTTTGCCGTCCATAATAGTACCATTTGTGTACAAATCAACCTCTATATAAAGACCAACTCCCTATGAAGACTGATTTTGTTGTGTCCCTGAGGAAGTCTTTATATACAAGTTTATATTCATGATTGGGTTCGGTTAAAAGGCAAAATGGCTTGAGTACATATTCTTTTGTACATAACCTTAAGTCAGTTCTTTTCAGCTGTGGGTAATAATAAGTACAATGTATTAGGGAGGATTGACAGTGTGATTTCTCCTTTGTATTCACCGTACGGGTGTCAAAGTGCGCACATTAAAGTCAGGATGTATAACATTAAGTGTTTCTCAAAATCTGCACTTTATATTTCAAAATTCGTGACCTTGATACAGCAACTGATTGTACTTAGTGACTCTACATTCCATTGCTATATCGATTATTCAAAAAAGACAAATCTTGTATCAAAGAATGATTGATTCTCTTAGTTCCTCTATCATAAATAATTTTATAAAATAAAACATGAATACCTGCCTTTATTTTAATTCATACATTCACCATTGATCTACTTCAAATATTAAATTAGCTGACTGCGTTCAATTCGGATGTAGCTCAGTACTCGTTTACTTACTTAATACTGACCTTTTAGGGAGAGGTTGAGTATGTTTCTTGTCAAATTATATACATATATACAATTACATTGGAAAATTAATTAAATCAAATCAAATATATATCATTTGAATCCATATATCGCCATAGCTTCTTACTTTTAAAGGATTTCAAATACATTAATTGGTCAAAGCCAATGCCATTTGCGTATGACCATACCTTCGGTTCTGACGTGTTTCTACGTGTAAGTAGATGCCAGTCCATCAGTAGAATCCCCATACTTTCCAGTTTTATCTATTGATAAGGCAGATTGCTAAAGTTCATAGAAAAGAACATTGGTCAAAGCGTAACAGGCCTCTTGTATATAAGATTCCATTATGATAGTAGGGATCGCAACATCACATCAATTCTATCTTACCAAGTGAATTGGCTTAAAGAGGTTTTACATCATGACATTCAAACTTTGATGGGATATTGAGTGAAGGGGTCTTTATTATTAACCATTTAAGCCCTTTAGGTCATAATAGACTTGTCTAAACAATAGAAAAGAACATATCATCTAGATACCAAGGGTTGGAAGGGTCAATGTTCGTATGCACAGGTCAGCTAATAGCTACGTATCATTCAACAGTCAGTAAGTAATCAGTGTAGGCTGAATCGGCCTTCTGGGGTTGGTAATTAAGGTAATATTTGGCCATGTATGATACCGCTGTTTACCTTGGTACCTTGCATTCATTTTAAATTTCATCTCAACTGATGAAGTATAATATATAGAAACGACCGTTTTGGGATTTTTGGCCCTTTTTATTTT